>JAGFNQ010002177.1:0-175503 GCA_024364735.1 Boesenbergia rotunda | reverse complement strand
TCAGCCTTCGCCGTGAACTTTCCAAGGTGGTCCTTGGTGTTTAGAATGAACACCTTATAACCAAACACCCTAAGGTGTTTAACCGTAGGTGGTTTTCCAAACCAAAGCTCATGGGGAGTCTTTCCTAAAAACCTATGGATGAGGACTCGATTTTGCACATAGCAAGCTGTATTTACAGCTTCAGCCCATAAGTAACTCGGGAGTGAGTACTCATTAAGCATGCTTCGTGCAGCCTCTTAAAGAACTCGGTTCTTCCTCTCTACAACACCATTTTGTTGTGGTGTTCTAGGAGTAGAGAACTCATGCTTATAACCTTTATCTTGACAAAATTCTACAAACCTTTGGTTTTGAAATTCACCTCCATGATCGCTTCTAATTGTCTTAATGGTTGATGATTTTTCATTTTCTACCCTTCTACAGAAAGAAATGAAAGTATCTAAAGTTTGGTCCTTATATTTCAAAAAGTATGTCCATGTGTATCTCGTGAAATCATCAATAATCACAAAGTAATACCTACTTCCATTCAATGATATGATGGTACTACAATCAAATAGGTCCATGTGAAGTAAATCTAAAGCATTGGAAGTACTTACAGTGCTTTTACCTTTATGTGCAGATTTAGTTTGCTTACCCATTTGACATGCATCACAAAGTTTATCTTTTACATACTTGATGCTTGGTAAGCCTCGGACTAGTCCCTTGTTGGCCAACTTCCGGATGTTCTTCATGTTCACATGTGCTAGCCTCCGGTGCCAAAGGGTGGACTCTTCTTCTTTTGACATGAAACACTTAGCAAAAGTATTAGTTGCACTTTTAAATGAAACTTGATAAATATTGTCTACTCTTGCTCCTACTAGTACCGTGTCCAAGGTGTCATTTTGTCTAACTAGACATTGACTTGGTTGGAAGTCAATTGTGTAATCCATGTCACACAATTGACTGACACTTAGGAGATTAAATTTCATCCCCTTGACTAGAAGGACATTTGAGATTCTAAGACATTCGGATATTTGAATGTCTCCTATTCCTATGACCTTAAGACTACCATTGTTACCAAATGATACATTACCTCTACTTTTCTTGTGAAGTGTGGTAAATAATGATCTATCCCTGGTCATGTGTTTGGAGCATCCACTATCAACGAACCAAGTTGATAGATGCTCCCCCTAAATCATAACCTACACAATTCGAAAAATAGAAGTTTTAGGTACCCACACCTTGGGACCTAAAGCATCAACTAAGCAAGACTTAGGTACTCATGCCTTGACAACCTTCTTTTGAGTCTTGAGTGTTCTAGATTATCTCATGTCAGTCCTAGACATGAGAGACACAAATGAGGGTTTCTCAGGGCGGTAACCAATACCGGCCCTATTGTAAACCGCTCTTTGGGCATTTAGGATCATATCTAGGGTCTTAGAGCTAGTTGAGAATTTCCCAAGAATATTCTTGAGCTTCTCAACTTCACTCTTCAAAGATTGGTTTTCCTCTACTAACAAGTTATCATGCAAAACATTGACTTCCTCTACCTTAGAGGACTTCAACTTGGCAATTTCATGTTTCAAAGATTTAATTTCATCTTCTAGCAATTCAACATGCAAATCATCAATGTTATCATCCCTAGAAGCTTTCAATTGATCAATTTCTAATTGCAATACTTTAACTTTATTTTTGGACTTTTTAAGCATACTAGTTAAACATGCAATTGCTCTATAACACTTTTCAAGCTCGGGAGAAGTTACCTCTTCATCATCCGAAGATGATGAAGCCGCGTTTGAAGAGTTTGAAGATTCATCACTGCTCTCCTCTCCAAGAGCCATGAGTGCCACTTGCCTTGTGCTTTTCTCCTCCTTTTCTTCATCGGATGAGCTAGAGGATGACTCATCCCTAGAGGCCTTCAAGGCTTTCTTCTTCTTCTTGAATTTCTCTTCTTTTCATTTGGACCTCTCCTCCTTCTTAAGCTTTGGACATTCATTCTTGAAATTCCCTTTCCTACCACACTCAAAGCAAGATGCATTATTCTTATCAAGTTTGGATTCACTATTGTTACCTCTACTTTTGAAACGTCGGTCTCTTCGCATCATTCTCCTCACAAAGTTGGCCATTTTGGATGAAGAGGAGCTGCTGCCATCTTCCTCGGAATTGGACTCGGATTCGAAAGAAGATGAAGATGATGAGACCTCCTTCTCCTTCTTCTTCTCCTTCTTCTTCTTGTTGGTTCGGTCCCCTGCAACTAAGGCAATCCCCTTCTCCTTGGGGCCTTTGTTAGCCATTTCATGCAATTCCATCTCACAAAATAAATCATCTAATTTTACAATAGATAAATCCTTGGATACTTTGTAGGCATCTACCATGGATGACCACAAAGCATTCCTTGGAAATGCCTTCAACATGTACCTCACAAGGTCGCGGTTCTCGACCTTTTCATCCATTGAATGAAGCCCATTGAGGACTTCCTTGAAATGACTATGGAGCTCACTTACCGACTCATTCTCCTTCATGGAGAGGTTTTGGAGTTGATTGAGGAACAAATCCCTCTTGGCAATCCTTGAGTCTCGGGTGCCCTCGTGAAGCTCAATGAGTTTGTTCCACAAGTCCTTTGCACTTGTGAAAGGGCCAACCTTGATGAGCTGATCTTTGTTCATGCCACATTGTAGAGTGACAACCGCCTTCGCGTTGACTTCACTCTTTCGCGTTTGTTCGGCAGTCCACCATGAAGACTCGAGTTCTGCCTTCGTCATCCTTAGGAGGAATGAATCCCTCTTTCACCGCGAATCAAGTGTGGATATCCATCTTCAAATAGTATTCCATCTTTGATCTCCAATATTGAAAGTCGGCGCCATCAAAGAATGGAGGTCGGGTGGTGGAGAAGCCTTCTCTCAAAGCCATCTTGTTGATAACTCTTGGATGTTAAGCCGTAAACAGAGCCCCAAGCTCTGATACCACTTGTTGGAAACGAGATGGCTAGAGAGGGGGAGGGGGGTGAATATAGTCAATCACTTTTACTCGCGATTAACAACTTTCCTGCACTTAACTTATCAGTAGCACAGCAGCGGAAGAAACAAAATGAACTGAAAGTGCAGTAAGCTAAAACAGAAATGAGATCAACCAAAGACAACTGCCAAGAACGCTAACAAGAGGGTTTACAAGGTTCGGGGATAACTTGCCCCTACTCCTTGGAGTGCCCTTAAGGTGGGCGATCCCTTGATCGTCGGCAGATCAAGCCCCGGTTTCACAGGATATAACGCAACCTCCTTCTCGGTGGAGAAACCTCTCCACAGCATTTCAATCAGGATAAAGTTTAAGCACAAAGAAACTACGAGAAAGATCTTACTCAAACACTTAGCAAGGACAAAAATACAGCTAGCTTCCCTGAGCTCCACTCAGTGGCGATCTCACGCAAGAACCCTTCTTCGTGTCTTCCCACTGTCGGACTCCAAGCTACTTGTTCTCTCCTTCAAGCGCTCAAGTAGAGATTGGTTGCTTCTCGATCGCTTGCTCAGAATGATGGAAACTTCAAGAACACAACAAGCTTGATGTGGAGAACTCAAGGCACGGCAAGAACACAAGTTTTAGAACCTCTCTGCTTCCACGAAGCCAATTTCCGCCCTTTTGTTTCTCCACTCAGCATCAGGTGACAACATCCTCCGTAGCCTCCAGCTACCTTACTGCCAACGCCAGCTACCACTGAGCCCTCTCTGGTCTTCCTGAGATCCCCTCAGCCAAGCCCCAGTCCCGCTCCAGTCTGCAGCTCGGCCGTTGCAACCTGAAATGGATAATCGGACAAACCTGCTCCAAGGAAAGCCTTCGTTGACCTCTCCTTGAGTGTTTGAATCCTCCCCTGTCACTTGCATCTTGATCAAACTGTTAGAACAGCAAATCATCTAGTAAATCAAATATCAGAAGCAAACATCATCGAATATGATACGATCAGACGCTCTGACTACGTCTGACAGTGCAATTTGAATTAAAGTGATCGGTCACCAGACCGATCCAGTGATTGTGGGTCGGTCACCAGACCGATCCAGAGATTTGCTGGGATTCCCAGCTCTCGCGGCTATACACTCCTGATCGGTCACCGGACCGATCAGAGTCAAGCCTGATCGGTCACCAGACCGATCAGAGTGAAGCCTGATCGGTCACCCAGACCGATCAGGGCAGATGAACAGTGATTTTTTAATCAAATCCAAGATCCCTGATCGGTCACCGGACCGATCCAGGACTTTGATTAGCAAGGGAACTCACTCACCGTCTGCTCCCTGATCGGTCACCAGACCGATCAGGAGCAGGGCAGCAAGGAAGCAGTCTGCTCCCTGATCGGTCACCGGTCTGATCAGGAGCCACACAGTAGATTCCCAATCTCACTGTGCGCTCCTTGATCGGTCTCCAGTCCGATCAGACATAGCTGGATCGGTCACCAGACCGATCCACTAAGGAGCAGCGTGCCAATGTCCCTGATCGGTCACCAGACCGATCCAGAGACTCAACCCTAGCCCTCCAAGCTAGGAATTCATCCACCTTATCCCTCCAAGCCAAGGATTTTTCTATCTAACTCTCCAAGTTGGGAATTTGCACCTAACCCTCCAAGTTAGGACTTTTCACCTAGCCCTCCAAGCTAAGACTTTTCACCTAGCCCTCCAAGCTAGGACTTTTCACCCAACCCTTCCGAGTTAGAACATCATCCAACCTAGCCCTCCAAGCTAGGCACCTGACCCTCCAAGCCAGAACTTTTTCACCTAATTCTCCAGGATGGGAATTTGCACCTAACCCTCCAAGTTAGGATTTTTCACCTAGCCCTCCAAGCTAGGACTTTTCACCCAACCCTTCCGAATTAGGACTTTCCAACACCTAGCCCTCCAAGCTAGGATTTTTCACACCTAACCCTCCAGGTTAGAATTTTCCAACACCTAGCCCTCCAGACTAGGATTTTCCATACCATGTCTGATCCCCGATCAGGACTTAATCATAATTCATGTCATGCCTGATCCCCAATCAGGACTTAATCATAATCAATGATCATCCACCTAAACTAAAATCGATGTCAACACCAAAACAACAATCAGGGCAAGACTGCATCAACAGAGTATAAAGACCCTCTTTAACCTCTATTCTGATTGATTGGATATCTCTCATAAGGAACCGAAGGAAGATGTGACGATTTATTCCAGGAAATCCCCAACGAAAAATACACACTCTTCCCTCTTTTCTATCGAATCGGTCATAACCGCTACCTACATTCCATGAAATAGTGCACCACAAATAGGAGCTAATGAACAGACCCGCGATCCCATAGAAAGACATCACAACCCCTTGAGGAAAAAAAATGATTTGCTGAGATGGAAATACAGAGATCAAATTCCTACCAAGATAACTGGAAGTTCCAACCACTAAGAATTCTAGTGAACCTAAAAAAAGGATACAGGCCCGGCAAAAATTACTCATTTTTCGAGATTCCGTTATAAGTTCTATCCATATATGTTCTGATCGCCAATTCATACTATACTGCATTCAGTTGCATTCGATTGGAATTGAGCGAATAACCCAAATAAATTTGACTTTACCTTTCTTGACCCCGAAGTCACTTTCACCAACTAGCACTATTGTTATGTGAAACATCGGGAGTAATTAGTTAGATACATTTGTTGGGACCGGGTGCATGTCGAAGAGGATACGGGTTCGTAAATCTTTAAATTTTTACGTGCAGCGGAAGAATTAGCATAAAATAATTTCCAAAATTATTTTAACCACGTATCTAGCATGCAACCTTATGATGTGTTGACGTAATCATAAATTAAAACATTACGAAAAAGTAAACTAATTTACCAAGTACCTCGCGTAACTCGAAGTAAGGGACGAGATCCAACCGTAGCGTCCCTTGGAAGCTTCGCCTCTATTCGCGTCCACGTCGAGTTCTCTTCGGGATGACTTTGTAAAGTCACGAGTTTTGTGCCAACAAGAACTACTAGATCCTCCGAAGATACACAACTAGAAGAACAAGAGAAAAGATAGGAAACTAACCACCAAAGTAACAGAATCTAAATTCCGAAAGAGAGGAGTTGTGATCCGCTTCTTCTTCTACTTGGTTGGCTTCTCCTTCTTCTTGATAGCTCACGGCAACCAACTTGGAGGGGTGAGGGTGTGCCGGCCCTAGTTTGGGCAAGGGGAGCCGGCCCTAATCCTTAAGGAGGGCGCCGGCCCTAAGGGAAGAAGAAGAGAGAATAAAAGAGAGAGAGGGAGAGAATTATCTCTTGATAGCTCTATATCGATTGATCAGAATTAAGGGCTTGCCTTTGGTTCCTTTATATAGTAGCATCTCCCTTGCCAAGTCTCCCTCTTAACGGAATTAACGGAATTAGTTATCATAAGAAATTTATCCTATAAATTCTCTTATGAATTATTCCGTTTAAACCAAGTTTTATTATAACTATCTTTATAATAAAACTAATTAATGAATTAGTTATCATAAGAAAATTATTTTATAAATTCTCTTATGAATTATTCCGTTTAAACCAAGTTTTATTATAACTAACTTTATAATAAAACTAATTAGTTATCATAAGAAATTTATCCTATAAATTCTCTTATGAATTACCAAGTTTTATTATAACTAACTTTATAATAAAACTAATTAATCTCCCCTTTTATTATGGAATAAATTTTATAAGAAATTTATAAACTTTCTTATTATGGAAAAATCAATTCATAATTGATTTTATAAAATTAAAATAAACCATTTCATGGATCATTTTAATTTCCATAAAAAGAATAAATTTCTATAAATTTATTTATATAAATTTCTTTACACAAATTTATTTATCCATAATTTATAAAACAAATCGCACTAGATTTATTTTATTAATTAAACCAATTAAATTGGTTTCTTCCCTTTAATGTGGCCGGCCAACCCAAGGGGTTTGGCACCCTCTTTGGTCGGTCAAACCAAGCCGAACCGATCGCGAATTAAACTCATTTAATTCGCCCAATAAGCCTTCAAAAGACTTAGCCATTTTAGCTTCCATTGCGCCTCTGATAAATTCAGATTCGACTTATTTCTCTTGATCAGAAAATCCAATTTTCAACTCATTTTAAATCTCTCGGATTACTCGTAGTGCGTGTGACTAAATAGGCTTTCGATTTATGTTGGCCGTCTATAATCAACAAATTATAGAACAATCATGAGTGGCACCTAGTAGTACATCATGACCCCCAATTAACCGAAAGATCAACGGTTGACCTCAGAAGTAATTCTGAAACCCTTCAGCAGCTCTAATGAATCGTTCCCCATTCCCTTCACCATCTTATACCCACTTGGTTCAGGACATGGTCTGTTTGTGTCAGTCCCCACTAGACTGACTACGTCACACCTAGCCCAAGTAGTGTCTTTCTCGTCCTTTGGATTTCTAATTACTCTCATGTATTTAAGAGACTTGCACTCTTAACATGATATACTCTGGCTAGAGGTTTTGAGTAACAATCCGACGATAGGCCTGGGTATACATCTCCTCGCAAGGAGTGGTGAATCCTTTGTAGGCTGTTCAAACATCTTCAGGCACTTCGGATTATACCCAATCATCCTGGGTCCACACCTCATTGGAGATGCTTGCTTAAGATGTTAAAGTATAAGTCTCTATGACCAAGATGACTTGAACACCGCAAGTCAAAGGAACATCGCACTTAAGCCGCAGTAAGAACTTCATTGACATATCTATATAGATTACCATATGAAGTCTTACAGCTAGTCACTCCAATGAACTAGTTCCCATAACTAGCATCCATGTTTATCTCCGAACATCCCAATGTCACCAGTCAGTGAGAATCAGCTGATTAGAGAATAACTCATGCTAGTCTCAACAGAATTGATAGTGTCTGTATTTATCAATTCATCGACTAGGGATATTTTCAATACTTCACATTTGCATATTTAGAGATAATCACTAGTTGTGATCCCATCACAAATTCTCTTATGCTGTGAGTTGTATTGCGGACATTCAGTAGATGAGTTTAAGATCCCAATCAAATACACAAACATGTATACTCAAATAGTGAATTATCATTTATTAAAATAAATATTTTATAATCATAAGGCGATTGCCTTAGGACACTTCTCTCATATCACTAACAACATTAACTTTCCATTTTTGATATTCGGTAATTCATTTTGAACCAACTATATCCACATATACATGCATTTAAACAGATATTATATATCCGCATAAAAGTTCGTTCACTTGTGTGTTTGGCAAAAGCCACATATCATACCATATTACACGAAATAAATATCCGTATTATCATATAGTGTTGAAATCACTTGATAAGATTCATTACCATTGGGTCTAGACAATCTTATTTTTTTGGACATGAAGAAATAAAGAAACCATTGCAATTGCCGGAAATACTAGGCCCACTAAAGGTACAAAAATGGAGGGTAAGTTGAAATCTGTCATAGAATAGATGCCTCGATTTACTATTTCTATCTATTAATATTTCTATCTATTAAAAAGATATCCTCTTATGCTTATTTAGGATATATCTATCATAAGTAATTATTATATTGTAAATAATATTATTTATAAGTGATAAATAATATCAACTATAATTCTATTAGCTATATGATTAGATAGAAACTATAATATTTAGAATATATATATTTAAATAATAAGTAATATAATAATGAATATTATAATATAAGTTAAAATAATAATTATAAATAAAAAAAATAAAAAACAAAAGAAAAAATATAATTATCCGAAACCTCTGTCTATCTACAAGGAGAACTTATGTCAACAAGGAAAACAATATATATATTGATATTGTTTCTTTTAATTACGATTACGATGAATTAAATATTTATTTTTGTTCGCTACAAATAAAATAAGCGAATCTAGTGCTATACTTTAATTTTTGGAACTGTGATTCAAAGGAAAGAAACCGTGGAGTTGAAATAACTCACTCAGAACACCTTTTAAAAGATTACGTGGTACTATTGGGTCGAATAAACCTTTTTCGAATAAATACTCAGATGTTTGTGAACCCTCGGTACTGTCGTATTCAATGTTTGTTCAATTACTCTTTTACCCGCAAATGCAATGGTTGCATTAGGTTCAGCAATAATGATATCTCCTAACATAGCAAAACTGGCTGTTACTCCACCGGTTGTAGGATCTGTAAGAATTGCTACATAGAATAACTTTTTATCTAATTGATAATTATATAAAGCAGAAGAAATTTTAGCCATTTGCATCAAGCTCAAACTTCCTTCTTGCATGCGTGCTCCTCCAGAAGCACACACAATAATGACAGGTAGAGATCGATTAGTAGCATATTCGATCAAACGAGTAATTTTCTCGCCTACTACGGATCCCATACTACCCCCCATAAACTGAAAATCCATAACGCCAATAGCTACGGGAATACCATTTAGTTGACCTATGCCTGTTTGAACAGCTTCAGTTAAACCTGTCTTTCTTTGATAAGAATCAATACGATCTATATAAGAATCAGAATCCAGTTCTTCTTCTGAAAAATCGATATGATCTCTATCAGAATCCGGTTCTTCATCAAATTCAACGGGTGAATCAAATTCAATGGGGTCTACAGATACCATATCTTCATCCATGGGATCCCAAGTTCCGGGATCAATCGAAAGTTCAATTCTATCTGAACTACTCATTTTCAAATGATATCCACAAAATTCACAAATATACATTTTTTCACCAAAAAATTGTTTATAATGTGATTCATAACAATTTTCACATTGAACCCATAAATGTCTGAATTTATGGAAAGGATTATCATTATGATTGGATTCTACTCTAATATCCAAATCATCGATATTTTGACTAGTTCTTATACTAGAACGATCACTCTCACTACTATTTTGATTTTCAGTACAAATGAAATTATAAATGTAACTTTCACTGTAATTGTTGGTACTACTCGAAATAGAACTATTAATACTGACTTCAAAACGAAGATAACTATCAATGCTACTAATAATGTTCTTTTTCCAACTGGATTCAGTATCATTACATGTATGATTCTTTTTCTTAGACTTAGATCCCCTATTCAAATAACTAGAAACAATAATTTCTAGTTCACTCATAAAGGAACTATCATTGTCAACCTCAAAAATATGATTTTCAATATCAAAAAATATAGAGTAACGATCACCATTACTATCCCTAACAAAAAAAGTGTCATCAGAGATCAAACTCCAAATATTCCTGATATCAAATAAATAATCAACATTATTGAAACTATAATTACTAATACGATTCCAACTAGGAACCTTTTTCTCCATATCGTTTAGAATAGGTTGTTCACTTCTATTTGTATGTCCAATACTATCAACACTATCTATTGATTTACTTGGCCCACACCTATGTTCTACCTTCTCATTGGTAAATAAAAAATTGCACCGCCATTTGAACATAGAAATATCTCCTATTTAATGAAAATACAAAAAATTTGTTGAATAATCATTTGACCTTAACTATCAGAATTAAGTATACGAATCTAATCATTAGAATTGTTAACTAATGAGGAGTAAGTATTGAAAGAAAAAATTATCTTTTGTGAAAATTCGAAGTATTACTTAATATATTGATAGAATCTTTTTCTCAACTTTTATCTTTAATAGAAAGACACAGCTTTTTCCCATATGATGTATAAAATACAATGAAATCCAAACCAAAGAATTGTGAAAAGTTTCTATTTCTATAAATAACAATTTGTTCTCATTTCTCAGTCTCATTTATCATATAATATATAATCTAAAAAATAATTAAGTTTCTATTTCAACATGCAACGAAAAAGACAATATATAGGATGATGGGTAGAAGGAGTCTTTCCCTTGGCTTGATCTATGGACCGAAATGAGGAGATATAAAAAAGTCCACCACTCCCAAGGATCCCTAAAATTGGATTAAATTCGTTATAGATCCAATAACAAACAATAGAAGTATTGAGTTGTTTAGTCTTCGATCTTTTATTTAGATCTTATCTTATATTATATATTTTATTTAGATATCATATAAAGTAAAAGAAACAGAAACATATATGCAAATACATAGATAGGATGCTCGTTCTTTTTTTTTTATTCGGTAATCGGCCCAATCTTTTTTTAGGAAAAGACTGGGCCGACTTTAATTGCAATCAATTAGGAGAACAAACAGGAATTACTGAATTATGCACACTTAGCTTTTCTCTTTATCCAGCTTATCTACTGGTTCGAATTCGAATTTGATTTCTTTCCATACTTCACAAGCAGCGGTTAGTTCAGGGACTCCATTTGGAAGCTTCACGGATAATTTCATTACCTTCACGAGCAAGATCACGTCCCTCATTACGAGCTTGTACACACGCTTCTAAAGCCACCCTATTAGCTACTGCACCAGTTGCATTTCCCCAAGGGTGTCCTAAAGTTCCTCCTCCAAACTGTAGTACGGAATCATCCCCAAAGATTTCGGTCAGCGCAGGCATATGCCAAACATGAATACCCCCTGAAGCCACAAGTATATCACCTGGCATAGAAACCCAATCTTGAGTGAAGAAAATACCACGACTTCGATCTTTTTCAATAAAATCGTCACGTAATAAATCAACAAAACCTAAAGTCATTTCGCGTTCCCCTCCAGTTTACCTACTACTGTATCAGCGTGAATATGGTCTCCACCAGACATACGTAATGCTTTAGCTAGTACACGGAAATGCATACCATGATTTTTCTGTCTATCAATAACTGCATGCATTGCGCGATGGATGTGAAGAAGTAGGCCATTGTTATGGCAATAATGAGCCAAGCTAGTATTTGCAGTGAATCCACCAGTTAAGTAATCATGCATTACGATAGGAACTCCTAATTCTCTGGCCTGTCAGTGATATTTTTCAGGTTCTGTGCTGAAATTCAGAAACGTTCAAAAAAATCCAGAAAATTCCAAAAATTCTAAAAACTTGCAGACATGTTTGAAATGATATACTCTATCAAGAAAAAATATATGTCCATATAAAATTTCAAACATGCATGGGTTTGATAAAAACTCAAAATCCTTGAAAACCACTAAATTTTGTATCAAAATTACAACCTAATTTTGAAATCATATATCTTTCAAAAGTATGCAAAGCATATAAAACATAAAATAGATTTGAAAGGTTTAAAATATCCAACTATGATTTTTGGGCAAAGTGTCCATTGATTAAACACTTGTCTTCCCCATAATTGGTCTAGTTTTCATATTTTGATACTTTTAATGATTCAACAATATGACACAAGCACAAGTGAACCAAATGTATCACCCTAATGGACCAAGCACACTTTTTCAAATGTAATATTCTTAAGTTCATCCTATACTTCTACAAAACACATTCCAAGGCCTCTTCTTAAGGATGTAAACTCTGACTCGGGAAGAGGCTTGGTAAAAATATCGGCTATGTTCGACTTTGATTCAACATAGTGTAGTTCTATGTCTCCCCTTGCCACATGGTCTCTAATAAAGTGATGTTTCACTTCAATGTGGTTTGTTCTAGAGTGGTGAACCGAATTTTTGGTCAAGTTGATTGTACTTATATTATCACACAAGACTTTAACCTTGGTATTATGTAACTCATAATCTTCTAAAGTGTGCATGATCCAAAGGAGTTGGGAAACACACCCACCCATTGCCACATATTTTGCCTCCGTTGTTGATAGGGCAACTCATGGTTGTTTCCTACTACTCCAACTAACTAAGGAAGACTCAAAGAATTGACACCCTCTACTAGTACTCTTCCTATCTAGCTTACATCCCGCATAGTCCGAGTCGGTGTATCCAATAAGATCAACACTAGGGATTCTAGGATACCAAAGTCCGACATTGAGGGTACCTTTGACATACCTTAGGATCCTCTTAACTATAACCAAATGGGACTCTTTAGCACAAAATTGGTACCTTGCACACATACCTACCGTAAAAAGTATATCGGGTTTACTAGCAGTTAGATATAGTAGGCTACCAATCATGCTCCTATATTACTTAGAGTCTACCATTTTCCCTTCAAGGTCACTATCCATTTTCACATTTGTTCCTATGGGGGTAATGCTACCTTAGCATTTTCTAGGCCAAATTTCTTTAGCATATTTAGTTTGAAAAACATGTGTACCTTCATTAGTTTGCTTAACTTGAAGTCCTAAAAAGAATGTTAGCTCTCCTACAAGACTCATTTCAAATTCATCTTCCATACATTTGATGAATTCTTGTAAGAAGTCATTATTTGTTGACCCAAAAATGATATCATTTGCATACACTTGGGCAACAAATATGTCATTATCCTTATATTTTAGGAACAAAGTAGGGTCAATTGTTCCTCTCCTAAACCCCTTAGACACTAGAAATGAAGAAAACCTTTCATACCAAGCCCGGGGAGTTTGTTTCAATCCATATAAGGCTTTTCTCAATTTGTAGACGTGTCGTGGATAATTAGGGTCCTCAAATCCAGGAGGTTGTTCTACATAGACCTCTTCCTTAATGATCCCATTAAGGAATGCCGACTTTACATCCATTTGGTGAAGTGTGAAACCCATGTGAGCGACATAGGCTAGTAGAATTCTAATGGACTCTAATCTAGCTACGGGGGCATAAGTCTCATCATAATCTAATCCCTCAACTTGGTTAAATCCCCTAGCTACCAATCTAGCCTTGTTCCTAGTAATTTTTCCTTAGTCATCTAGTTTGTTCCTAAAGACCCATCTTGTGATTATAATGGTGCAATCATTGGGCCTAGGAACTAACTCCCAAACCTCACTTCTCTCAAATTGATTTAGCTCTTCTTGTATGGCTAAGACCCAATCTACATCTCCCAATGCTTCATCAATAGACTTAGGTTCTAATTGAGAGTAAGGCTATTTGACTAGTTTGATCTCTAAAATAGGACCTAGTCCTTACTCCTTGAGTGACATCACCAACTATTTGGTCAATAGGGTAATCTTGATGATGTCTCAAGGGCCTAGAGGTTGTGGGGTCATTGACTACTTCTTCCTCGTCCTCTAGGATACTTCTTACTCCTCCTTGATCATTGCCCTCCAAATATAGGTCTTGGATCCTTTGGGCAAGGGGTTGGACTTCTTCCATATCCTAATCAATTGAGGCTTTTCTAGGGTAGGTATTTGTTGATTCATCAAAATTAACATTTGAGGACTCCTCAATCACTTTTGTCCTTTTGTTGTAAACTCTATAACCCCTACAAGTTGATGAATACCTAACTAAAATTCTCTTATCGGCTTTTGACTCAAATTTTCTTAGGTCATCTTTGGTATTTAAAATATAGACTTTACATCCAAAGACCCTAAAGTAGTGGACTTGCGGAACTCTCCCATTCCATAATTCAAAGGGTGTTTTTCCTAGGAACCTATGTACCACAACCCGATTTTGAATGTAACATGCGGTGTTAACCGCTTCGGCCCAAAAGTAGCTAGGAATAGAATATGCATTAAGCATAGTCCTAACAGCTTCTTGTTGGGCTCTGTTTCTCCTCTCAACTACCCTATTTTGTTGAGGAGTCCTTGGGCATGAAAATTCATGCTTGTATCCATTTTCTACACAAAATTGTGAGAAACTTAAATTTTGGAACGCCCCACCGTGGTCACTCCTAATTCGGTTAATTTTGAGATGTTTTTCATTTTCTACCCTTTTACTAAATCCAATAAAGATTTCTAGGGTATCGTGCTTATGTTTCAAAAAGAAAATACATGTAAATCTAGAAAAATCATCTACAATAACTAAACAATATTTACTCCATACTAGTAAGGGAGTACTATGGCAATCAAACAAATTAATGTGCAAAAGTTCTAATGGCAAAGTAGTAGTGGTTAGGGTTTTACCTTTGTGTGATGATTTTGATTGCTTACCCTCTTGGCGTGTATCACATAATTTGGTCTTCTCATACTTGATCATAGGTAGTCCCTTCACCAATTCTTCCTTGGCCACTCTTGCAATGCTTCTCATGTTGACATGTCCAAGTCTCCGGTGCCACAACCACCCTTCTTCTTCTTTAGACATGAAACACTTAGTCAAATTGTTAGTAGCATAAGCAAGATCAAGATAATACAATTTGACCTCTCTATACCCTTCTAATATGACATTATTTGACTCATTATGTATAATTAGGCAATTCCTATCATGGAATTCAATTCTAAAGCCTGCATCACATAACTGACTCACACTAAGTGAGTTAAACTTCATGTCTTTAATTAAGAGTACCTTATGTATAAAAATTGTAGGAGATACCTGAATGGTGCCCCTACCAATAATTCTTAGTTTTTCACTATTTTCAAAGGAGACCGTCCATTCTCTTAAGTAGTTAATAGTAGTGAACTTGCTCACATCTCCGGTCATATGTCTTGAGCATCCACTATCTACTATCCACATAGTTGAGGCCTCCTTCACCTTTACCTATACAACATGAAAAACATACTCTTTTGGTACCCAAATTTGTGATCCACAAGCTGTAGCGACCTGCCTTCTCTACCTTAGACGGACCGTTACTTTGTCTACTTCTTGACTCTAATGCACGACTAAAAATGCGGAACTTTCTTTTATTTATTTTTTGTATTTAAATATATCTAAGAATGATATTCTAACCTTAATAGTCATGCATGATACAATGACACACTTCCTTTCTCTAAAATTCGTAAGAAAATACTTATTGGAACTTGCCCTGCCATTTAAATTCATCACACAAGATTCTATAACATTACTAAAGCATTATGGAATATGAATGCAACTTTTCTAAGCATATCTAAAGCAATAAAACTTAATTCAAAAGGGAGGCTAACAACATCTTGGCACATGCATCAAATAGCTCCATCAAAGTATCGATATTCAAAACTACTCACGCTCATACTCATCCAATGCAATCATAAGGATATGTATACTAAATAGAATGACATGAAATCTTTACTCGTGGTTTTAAGACATGCAAAATATCTAAAACGCAAATACTTGGATAACTTCTATGTAATCTAACTTAACTAAGAATCTGTAACAAATGCACTTTAAGTCTTTTATTCATCTTGTCCCAAGGACCTCTCCAAGGTCAGCCACCACACACACGTCACTCAGCACCGCCTCGTCGCCTTCCTTCAGAATTGCTTGCCTTTACCTTTACCTGCAGCAAGAGGAAATGCAACTAATAAGCATAAAGCTTAGCAAGAACTATCTAGCTCACAAAATCTCGAAATGTGCAAGCATGCTTTTTAAACAATGTGAAATCACATGAGATACTTTTATGCTTAAAAGAAACACTAAAACATGTATAACTCAAAACATGCATACTCAAGCATTAATAAGTCAAATCACATGAGATACTTTTATGCTTAAAAGAAACACTAAAACATGTATAACTCAAAACATGCATACTAAAGCATTAATAAGTCAAATCACATGAGATACTTTTATGCTTAAAAGAAACACTAAAATATGTATAACTCAAAACATGCATACTCAAGCATTAATAAGTCAAATTCACTTTTTCTTGGCTTAACTTGAAACTTTAGTAATTCTTTAACTTTAAATCTATCTTTAACTTTTAGAAAACTTCCTTAAACTTTAGAAAAACTTTGCTAAAGCATATACTTGAAAATAATAACTCACTTGGATCCACTTCAGACGTAAGTACCATCTTATGCGCGTTCCCTAAAAGGTTGGGGTAGCAAGCCACCAATCCTAATAGAGAAGACCTTGGTCTACCAGGGCCAAGACCTTGGAATTGGACACCTGGATTTCTTTAACGACGCCCTTGGACGCCGGGTACTGGCCTTAGAAAATAAAATACTTACTTTTTCTTATCTTGAATGCCTTGGCATTTTAACGAGCACCTTGTGTGCCCAAATCCCTAAGTCTTGACTTTTGGGGACTTCTTAAGGCCTTGGCCTTTTCTTTTCTTATCTTTATCTTCTCTTTTCTTTTCTCATAACTTTTCTTAGACCCTAACCTCATATAGGGTACTTAATTAAACTTATACAAGCATGGATTAAACTACAGTTACATGCAAAATCATAAACTAAAGGAAAATTGCATTTTTAACTTTCTAACGGGAAAAACTTGCGGAAAACCGCCTCTTCCTGCAGGTGAGCAGTACTTACATTGATTTCCTTGGACTTACAACCAAAATTGACGTCTAGGGCTCGGGAGAAACTTGAGATCTCGATGAACCGTTCGCGCCTACGCGTTCCTCTCGTCGAGACGAACGAAACGCTCCGCACTCCTTGATTCCTCCTTAGCCGGCGCCCCTTAGAAGAGGAGAGGAGGTCTTGGGTGGCGTGCGCACAAGAGAGGGGAAGAGGGGGCGTGCGTGCGGCTTGGGCGAGGAAGAGGAGAGAAATAAAAATTTCTCTCTTTAATTACCTATTTATACTTAGGGTATTTAAGTCCAACTTATAACTTAACTTAATATCTCTCTATTTTCTTTCAGCACACCCCTGCTGGGGCTCCTGGTTAACCCGACCAACTTTAGTCGTTGGTCCCATGGGAGGTTTCGGGTTCAAAACTCGTCCAGGCAACTTTTTGCTGAAAACTCTATTTCTTTTAATAAAATACTAAACGGACTCGGAAAATTTCATAAAAATATTCTAAAAATTCCTAAAAATATCTAGAATATTTCTAAAAGATTTTTAAATAGTTCTAAGGACTTTAAGAACTTCAATATGGAAATTTCGGGGCGTTACACAAGCATCATTTAAAAATCTTTTAGGTACCCATGCCCTCTTGGTGTTTCCCTTAAACCCTTGTCTCCTAGATGCACCAATCCTACCCATGAGTGAGACAAAGGCCACTTCCTTTGTCTTTGGCCTATACCCTAATCCGGCTTTGTTATAGACAGCTCTTTGACTATTTATTATCATATAGAGTTTCTGCCTCTTGGATCTCCTGCTTGATCTTCTGGATCTCTGGGTCTTGACTTTGCTTTCTTTGTATATCCACAAGCAGGGTAAACTCTAGAGTCAATGCAGAAAGTTGCCCAATTATTACCTCGACTCCAAAATCCTTTATTTCTTTCTGAAGTGGCAGAGACAGTGATGATAGGGACATCAGTGCTGCACAAGATTTTCTGCTCAGTGCATCTGCCACTTTATTACCTTTACCTGGGTGGTAGAGGATTTCACAGTCATAATCTTTTACCAACTCTAGCCACCTGCGCTGCCTCATATTCAGATCCTTCTGAGTGAAGAAGTACTTCAAACTCTGATGGTCGGTGAAGATTCTGCACTGCACTCCATACAGGTAGTGTCTCCAGAGCTTCAGTGCAAAAACCACAGCTGCTAGCTCAAGGTCATGCGTAGGGTAATTCTTCTCGTAGTCCTTGAGTTGTCTGGAGGCATATGCTATTACTTTACCGTCTTGCATGAGGACAGCTCCAAGGCCCATCTTGGATGCATCACTGTAGATGTCAAAGGCCTTGTCACTCTCTGGAACAGTCAGGATGGGAGCACTAGTCAATCTTTTCTTCAGTTCTAGGAAGTTGTGCTCGCATTTATCTGACCACTCAAACTTCTGATTCTTTCTGGTCAGGGCTATGAGAGGAGAGGCTATTCTGGAAAAGTCCTCCACAAATTTTCTGTAATATCCTGCCAGGCCTAAGAAGCTTCTGATTTCACTGGCATTCTTGGGTCTACACCAGTTGCTGACTGCTTCTATCTTGGCTGGATCAACTTGAATGCCTTCTTTGGATACAATGTGACCTAGGAAGGCCACCTAATCTGGCCAAAACTCACACTTTGCGAATTTTGCATAGAGCTTCTCCTGCTGAAGGATCTGCAGCACTATCCTCAAGTGTGTAGCATGGTCCTCTGGAGTCTGTGAGTATATGAGAATATCATCAATAAATACAATGACGAATTTATCGAGATACTCCCTGAAGATGTGGTTCATCAGCTCCATGAAGACTGCTGGAGCATTGGTTACTCCAAAAGGCATCACTACAAATTCGTAGTGGCCGTATCTTGTCCTGAAGGCCGTCCTGGGGATGTCACTTTCTTTAACCTTTAGCTGATGATACCCAGAACGCAGATCTATCTTCGAGAACACTGTAGCCCATTTAAGTTGATCAAATAAATCATCTATTCTAGGAAGGGGGTACTTGTTCTTGATGGTTACCTTGTTCAGAGCTCTGTAGTCTATGCACAGACGCATAGACCCATCCTTCTTCTTGACGAACAGTACAGGAGCTCCCCAGGGTGAGTGACTCGGGCGAATGAAGCCCTTGTCTAGTAGCTCCTGGAGTTGCTATTGTAATTCCTTCAACTCTGCTGGAGACACACGATATGGGGCCTTCGAGACCGGACCGGTACCTGACACTAGCTCGATCTCGAATTCCACTTCTCTGTTGGGAGGTAGTCCAGGTAGTTCTTCTGGGAATACTTCTGGATACTCACAGACTACCCGTACATCCTCCTGCTTGCGCTCTTCCTTTGCTTCTATGTCCACTATGCGTGCAAGAAAACCAGCACACCCTTGTTCTAGCATCTGGTGGGCTGCCAAGGCTGAGAGGAATTTCTGAGTCTTCCTCTTTGGGGCTTTCTCCTTCTGGACTGAAAACCACCTTCCTCCGGCGACAGTCCACTGAAGCGCTGTACTTACTGAGGAAATCCATGCCCAGTATGACGTCGAAGTCTTGCATCGCAAGGACTATTAGATCGACATATAGCTCTCGATCTGAAATCTTGATTGACACAGTCCGGAGCCGCTGGGTGGATTCCATGATTTCCCCTGAAGGGAGAGTTGTCAGGAATCTGGACTCCCAACTCTCTGCAGGCACCTGTAACTTACTAGCAAAAGGTACTGATACGAAAGAATGGGTCGCCCCAGTGTCAAACAGTGTAGTAGCTAAATGCTGAAAAATAACTATTTGACCTGTTACGACCGTGGAGGCGCTGGCAGCTTCTTCCTTCGTGAGGGAAAAGACTCTGGCATTGGTTGAAACTGGTGCTGCTTCCAACCCTCCCTGACTGATCTGAGGTCCCTCTAGTATAGTAGGCATGTAATGTAACTGAGGCTTGCCTCCATACTGTACGGACTGCTGAGGAAGTACCTTAAACTTGTTTGGGCAGTCTTTGGATCTGTGTCCCTCTTGTCCACATGAGTAGCATCCAGTTACACCCAAAGGCATGCTCCTGGATGGGTCCTCCCACACTTAGGACAAGGTGGATACCTAGCTTGCTTGTTCTCTGGGTTTCCTTTTTGGCTGCCAGGCCACTGCTTCCTTTTGTGGTTCTTGTTCTTCCAGTTCTGGTTATTTGGCTGAGGCTTCTGGCCTCCTGTTGTCTTGTTCTCAATCAGGACTGGCTTCTGCTGTGTTTGTTGTGCCTTGATGCTATTCAGATAGTGCTCTGAGATTAGAGCACTACTGACCAACTCCTCGCTGGTCTGGGGTCGGTGCGTCCCGCTGTTCACGTTGAGTGCTATTTCAGGGTTCAGCATGCGGAGCATCAGTCTGACTCGCTCCTTCTCTGTGCTGACGAGCTCTGGGCAGAGGCGAGCTAGTCTGTTGAACTTCGCGACTGCTTCTCCCACTGGTAGGTTACCTTGTTTGAACTCCATGAAGTCTTCGTAGTGCTTGTTGGTAACCCGCATGTGGAAGAACTCCTCATAGAACTCTTGCTCGAAATCTGTCTAGCTCATCTGGTTGACTATCCTCTTACTCTTGACCCGCTCCCACCACATACGAGCATCTCCAGTTAGGCAGAAGGAGGCACATTTGACCTTCTCGACTTCTGGCCAGTCAAGAAGCTCCATTGTGCTCTCTAAAGTCTTGAACCAAGCCTGGGCATCCCAGGGCTCAGTCGTGCCTGAGAAGCTTTCAGGTTTCAGCCTCTGCCACTGGACGAGGTATGCTTCTTGTCTTCGGTTCATGGCAGGGGTCTCCTGTGTGACTGGTGGAACTTCAGTCACCACTGGAGTTTCCACTCCTGCTGTGGGTGGTGTAGGGGGCACTGGGTGCTGATTTGCCATCAGTGTGGCGATGGTCTTCTGCTGCTCTGAAATCTGAGCTTGCATTTGAGCAATGACTGCCATCAGGTTTGGCTGTTCTGTGCTAGGCTCATTGTTATCTTGAACTGGAGTTCCGTTCCTTGCATTAGGAGCTCGGCCTCTTCTTGCCATTTAATAATGCATAAGGGAACAAGAAATCACTACTACATTTCTAGGTATGAACTTGTCTTCTTACTTAGTAACCTAATATCCATTCTAGGGATTAAACATGATTCCGTGATACTATGGTATTAAACATGCTTCCTTGTTCTATGCACATATGAGTAAGTACTTAAGCATTTCTCTATACTGCAATTAAATAAAGGAGCAATAGAAAAACTGAAACTTAAAACTTTCTTACTTGAAGACGGCGAGGTTGATGCTGATGTGTGTGTGATGTTGGAGAATAGGAACTGCTCTGATACCAACTGTAGCGACCCACCTTCTCTACCTTAGACGGACCGTTATTGTCTACTTCTTGACTCTAATGCGTGACTAAAAATGCGGAACTTTCTTTTGTTTTTTTTTGTATTTAAATCTATCTAAGAATGATATTCTAACCTTAATAGTCATGCATAATACAATGGCACACTTCCTTTCTCTAAAATTCGTAAGAAAATACTTATTGGAACTTGCCCTGCCATTTAAATTCATCACACAAGATTCTATAACATTACTAAAGCATTATGGAATATGAATGCAACTTTTCTAAGCATATCTAAAGCAATAAAACTTAATTCAAAAGGGAGGCTAACAACATCTTGGCACATGCATCAAATAACTCCATCAAAGTATCGATATTCAAAACTACTCACGCTCATACTCATCCAATGCAATCATAAGGATATGTATACTAAATAGAATGACATGAAATCTTTACTCGTGGTTTTAAGACATGCAAAATATCTAAAACGCAAATACTTGGATACATTCTATGTAATCTAACTTAACTAAGAATCTGTAACAAATGCACTTTAAGTCTTTTATTCATCTTGTCCCAAGGACCTCTCCAAGGTCAGCCACCACACACACGTCACTCAGCACCGCCTCGTCGCCTTCCTTCAGAATTGCTTGCCTTTACCTTTACCTGCAGCAAGAGGAAATGCAACTAATAAGCATAAAGCTTAGCAAAAACTATCTAGCTCATAAAATCTCGAAATGTGCAAGCATGCTTTTTAAACAATGTGAAATCACATGAGATACTTTTATGCTTAAAAGAAACACTAAAACATGTATAACTCAAAACATGCATACTCAAGCATTAATAAGTCAAATCACATGAGATACTTTTATGCTTAAAAGAAACACTAAAACATGTATAACTCAAAACATGCATACTAAAGCATTAATAAGTCAAATCACATGAGATACTTTTATGCTTAAAAGAAACACTAAAACATGTATAACTCAAAACATGCATACTCAAGCATTAATAAGTCAAATTCACTTTTTCTTGGCTTAACTTGAAACTTTAGCAATTCTTTAACTTTAAATCTTTCTTTAACTTTTAGAAAACTTCCTTAAACTTTAGAAAAACTTTGCTAAAGCATATACTTGAAAATAATAACTCACTTGGATCCACTTAAGACGTAAGTACCATCTTATACGCGTTCCCTAAAAGGTTGGGGTAGCGAGCCACCAATCCTAATAGAGCAGACCTTGGTCTACCAGGGCCAAGACCTTGGAATTGGACACCTGGATTTCTTTAACGACGCCCTTGGACGTCGGGTACTGGCCTTAGAAAATAAAATACTTACTTTTTCTTATCTTGAATGCCTTGGCATTTTAACGAGCACCTTGTGTGCCCAAATCCCTAAGTCTTGACTTTTGGGGACTTCTTAAGGCCTTGGCCTTTTCTTTTCTTATCTTTATCTTCTCTTTTCTTTTCTCATAACTTTTCTTAGACCCTAACCTCATATAGGGTACTTAATTAAACTTATACAAGCATGGATTAAACTACAGTTACATGCAAAATCATAAACTAAAGGAAAATTGCATTTTTAACTTTCTAACGGGAAAAACTTGCGGAAAACCGCCTCTTACTGCATGTGAGCAGTACTTACATTAATTTCCTTGGACTTACAACCAAAATTGACGTCTAGGGCTCGGGAGAAAATTGAGATCTCGATGAACCGTTCGCGCCTACGCGTTCCTCTCGTCGAGACGAACGAAACGCTCCGCACTCCTTGATTCCTCCTTGGCCGGCGCCCCTTAGAAGAGGAGAGGAGGTCTTGGGTGGCGTGCGCACAAGAGAGGGGAAGAGGGGGCGTGCGTGCGGCTTGGGCGAGGAAGAGGAGAGAAATAAAAATTTCTCTCTTTAATTACCTATTTATTCTTAGGGTATTTAAGTCCAACTTATAACTTAACTTAATATCTCTCTATTTTCTTTCAGCACACCCCTGCTGGGGCTCCTGGTTAACCCAACCAACTTAAGTCGTTGGTCCCATGGGAGGTTTCGGGTTCAAAACTCGTCCAGGCAACTTTTTGCCGAAAACTCTATTTCTTTTAATAAAATACTAAACGGACTCGGAAAATTTCATAAAAATATTCTAAAAATTCCTAAAAATATCTAGAATATTTCTAAAAGATTTTTAAATAGTTCTAAGGACTTTAAGAACTTCAATATGGAAATTTCGGGGCGTTACACAAGCATCATTTAAAAATCTTTTAGGTACCCATGCCCTCTTGGTGTTTCCCTTAAACCCTTGTCTCCTAGATGCACCAATCCTACCCATGAGTGAGACAAAGGCCACTTCCTTTGTCTTTGGCCTATACCCTAATCCGGCTTTGTTATAGACAGCTCTTTGACTATTTATTATCATATCTAAGTTGCTAGACCCCACTTGAAATTTTCTAAGTGCCTTTGTGAGGTCCTCTACCTTTTTCCTTAGTTCCCTATTTTCAGTTTCAAAACATGAATCATGTGATGCAAGAGAACAAGCATGTAATTCTTCCTTAAGTTTTGTAGACTCTACTTTAAGCATGGCAATTTCATTTTTTAGTTCCTTAATCTTACTTCTAGCCTTAGCTAAATCCATGCTAGTGCTAGAAATGATCTTAACTAAAGTAGAGGAGGGTAAGTGGTATACCTCACTTACCGAAGCTTCTGACTCGGATGATGATGAAGAGGAGGCGCTCTCATCTTCACTTCTAGCCTTAGCTAAATCCATGCTAGTGCTAGAAATGATCTTAACTAAAGTAGAGGAGGGTAAGTGGTATACCTCACTTACCGAAGCTTCTGACTCGGATGATGATGAAGAGGAGGCGCTCTCATCTTCACTGCTCGAACTTCTTTTATCATCTGATGAGTCTGAGTGGTCCATTGCCATGAGAGCAAAATGTGAAACTTGCTCTTCTTCCTCCTCTGAGGATGATGGATCATCCCAGGTCGCCTTGAGGTTGGTAGCACCCTTCTCCTTCCCCTTCAACCTCTTCTTGTCACCTTTCTTCTTCTCCTCCTTCTTGTCATCTCTTCTCTTTAGTTGAGGGCACTCGTTCTTCATGTGTCCCTCTTGGTGGCAGTTGTAGCAGATGATGTCCTTGGCCTTACCCTTGCCTTTGGAACCTTTCCTAGCATAAGATTTGTTAGAAAAACTTTTGAAGGACTTACGCATTTTCCTTACCATGAAAGCCTCTTGGTCGCTATCCAAGGAGGCGCTGGATTCCTCTGAGTCGGATGAGGAGGAGTAAACCACCTTCTTCTTCTCCTTCCTCTTCTTCTTCTCCTTTTCTGCAATAAAGGCTATACCTTTCTCTTTGGCCGAAACGCTAGCTTGCTCGTGCAGTTCAAATTCACAAAACAAATCGTCTAATTTAACTAAAGATAAATCCCTTGATACTTTGTAGGCATCCACCATAGATGCCCACAACGTAGTTCTCGGGAAGGCTTGTAGGACATACCTGACGATATCTCGGTTTTCGATCTTTTCTCCAATTACATGGAGTTTGTTGGTGACCTCCTTCACCCTTCCATGCAGCTGGCTGACAATCTCGTTGCTCTTCATTGACAGGGATTGAAGTTGGGCCGCGAGCAGGTCCTTCTTTGCTCTTCTGGACTCGTTTGACCCTTCGTTCAGTTCCACCAGTTTCTCCCACAATTCTTTGGCACTCTTGAATGACCCAACCTTGTTGAGTTGCTCCTTTGAGAGCCCGCACTGAAGTGTGGTGGTTGCCTTGGCATTGGACTGTGCCCTGTTCATGACCTCTTTCGACCAAGATCTCATGGGTGTCGGTTCTCCTCTTTCATCGACGGGTGCATCAAATCCATCTACAATGCTAATCCAATTTTCAATATCGTTCATAAGATAATATTGCATCCTACCTTTCCAGTACGTGAAATCGTTCCCGTCAAAGAAGGGTGGTCGTGCAGTGCTATATCCTTCTTGAAACGCCATTTAACTTGCTCCGGTTGACGGTGAGTTCTTCCAAAACGAACCGACTCTGATACCAACTGATAGATCGATAGGCGTGCTAGAGGGGGGTGAATAGCACTTTTTCGTTTACGTCTCTACAAGGTTGTTAGCGCAACGGAAACAATAATATGCAAAGGATAATAAAAACAATGCTAATAATCAGAATTTACTTGGTATCCACCCAAATGGGTGACTAATCCAAGGATCCACGCACGTACTCCACCTCCACTAAGAAAAATCTCCTTCAGGTGGAGAAACCTTTACAGAATGTTGTCTTCCTCTTTACAGAATATAGTGATTGAAGAGAGAGGAAGATAAGAAGGCTTTTTGCATGAGCAGCACTTCGTTACAGTATGGAACCGTACCGTGCACGTGCAAAAAGACCCTCCTTTTATAAGAGAACATGACAAACTCGCAGTCTGTCCAGCCCCGCACCAGTCAACTGCCCCTGGGGCAGTCGACTAGCCTAGCATTAATTGCTAGCCAACGGCTAGTTTTTGGGGTACACCAGTCGACTGGTAGAAGGCTGAAAACCTTCTACGAGTTTTGGCAGTCGACTGCCCTCTGGCCAGTCGACTGCCCACTCACTTCCAGCCAATCTTCACATACTCCTTCACATGTGCGTTCAGGTTCACTTTTTGGCTCGCCCCTTAAAGTCATCTTCCTCTAACTCTCGTCCCTCGGATGCACACACAAGTCTTCCCTTGGCTTGCCTCCATGCCACATTTCACGTGTGCCCTTGAAGTCCACTTCCCGGCTTGCCCTTGGAGTCCTCCTCCCTCGGCTTTCATCCCTCGGATATGTTCCCCATGTGTGATTTTCCAAGTCCTGCAAACTCAATCACACACATTAAATACAACATAACACTCTAACCTTAAATATATTCACACACATACATCAAAACCATGATTTTCCAATCATTTTAGGGTCGATTGCCTCAACAGGGCGTTCCCGTGCTTAGGCCTTGGATGTACTGACCCTGGGGTGTTGGGAACCATGTAAATCCCGTGTGTACAAGTCTCGTTGTTTTCTTCATTCTTTCTATTTTTCGCTGCACTAACTCTGAGTCTAGAACGAAGATCTTAAAAACAAGTTTTTCTACAAAGTTTCCACGATATTTTTACGGTCGATATTCACCCTCCCCTCTATCGACGGCACCGGTCCAACAACAACTTCTCTAGTGTTTGTCTCATCAGTCCCTGTGGATACAATATCTTTTATATTATTTGACGACGTTTTCGTGCGCTTGCGAATTTCCATCAATCTATAAATGGGTAAAGAACATCTCCTTTTGAAGGGAGGAAGGGGTGTTTCTTCAAGGGAACCCAAGAGATTCATTTCCACAACCAATTTAGATGATCTGCCCACCATCCGAGGAAGAATTCCATCCAAGAAGACCGAGATTGCAAAGATAAGCATTCTCCCCCTCTCTATTTGGGATTTAGTGTAGAATTCTCTTCATTTTGTCTATTGGTTGTATTGTTCTTGCTATGGAGTAGATTCTCGAGATTCTAGATGTAGGGAGTAACTATGATGTGATATTGATGTATAAACTATAAATTTGATCATTTTCTTATTTTATAATATGTTTGCATCTTGTTCTTGTTTGATTTATGATTGTATGTGTTGTTAAAACAATGGATTATAGAAGGTTGATCCCCTTTAGAGGAGTTGCTTAAGATTGTATGATCATTGTCGCCTTGAAAGGGAGTTAATTCAATACAAAGGGATAGCTAATTCGTGGTTAATGGGGTTGCCCCAATTTAATGTTATGAAGTAGAATAAGTAATCTGGATCGTATGATTGTTGGAACCTTTAGTGACAGGGGTATCCTTTTAAGTGGGCATTCTAGCGTTACTACTCTACTTAATAACATTGAAATTAGGGTAAACACTCCGGTACTATCTACTCGTGATCGTATTAGTAACTTGGTTAGAATTTCTACAAGTATGTAGACATGGAGTTAGGGATATGAATGATACATAGAACATTAAATAGCATCATAGTGAAACCGAAATCTTAGGATCATTTCCCCTAAACCAATCTCCCTCTCCTTCCCTCTCTCTCTTTATCGCTCTCTCATATTTACAAGTTTTAACACAACTTCGATCGTCTAGATAACTTGCTTTACAAACTCAATTAGTGTTTAATCAACAACTCCTATGGATTCAATATTTTATTACTTAATGCCGAACCGTGAACTTGCAATACACCAATAGATAACACAAGTATCAATCGATTGTTGAATCAAGGCAATCGATTGGTTGTCACCAATCTATCCGCCAGTTGATTACAGAGCCATCTATGCTCAATTTTTGAATTGGTAATCAATTGTTGAAAACCAAGCAATCGATTGCCTCAAGTAGTCGATTAGGAATCGACTCAAATCATTTTGTATCCAATCTGAAGTCCACCAATCGATTGGTGATTTTCACCAATAGATTGGTGGCTTCAGTCAATTGAACTGATTAATTCAAATAACTACAATATCCAACCTCAAGGATCATCGACAGTCGAACTTGTAGTCAATTAAAAATTGATCTCGTGTTTAATCCCGACGTGCCAATAGACTGCTAAATTAATGCAATCGATTGGTGTCAACTAATCGAACAGATTAATTGATTCTCATCGATTCTATTCGCTATTTTAGGCTTGCCAATCGATTGTCAGTCATCACAATTTGACCTAAAAAATAGATCAAGCAATAATTTTTCATGAAAAACAATGTTGTTCTTCATACGAAAAACTAGAAAAATGAAGTCTATCCTAGGTTTTTTGTTCATAATGTTTTCAACAATTAAACATTGTATTATACTAGTATAGCCGAATCTAACAAAAAACAACAAATTGTCAAAAAAAATCTTAATCTTTTTGCCATAGAGGACAAGGAAACACAAGGCTCTGATACCACATAGTAGATCATGTAACTCCTAGGTCACGTGAATTCTAAAATACCATATAAGAACTCAAATAACAAGAAATACAAGAACATGTTAGGGATCTAGTTTCATCAATTGAGTACAATAGAAAATAAATGCACCAAATTGAGGCAATGCACCAAAATGCAGAAGAAAGTCATTGTCTCAAAAAGCATCGCCCTCCTCAATGGGTTTGCTCCTGTGGAAGAAGAAGAAGAGGAGAAGCCTTCCGAAAGAATTAGGGTTGCGGCGTCGAAATCCTTCGTCAATGGGAAACGAAAATATATGTCAAGATATCCTAATCTAACAAGGATCACTCCTTTATATAGAGAATCTACAACCCATCAATGATAATGGATTAGGCTAAAGAGTTATAACCCAAAACTCAATTAATCAGAGTTAGATTACTTAATGGGTTCAATTCATATCTGCATATACTAATTACAAATAAACCCATCTAAAATAGATAAAATCTAACTCATCCATCCAAAATGTATTTGCTACATTCTAAGAGTGCTATGTTGTAGAAGCAAATATCAATGTATTAATAAACATGCACGAATTCAATTTCATGTTTATGCCATAGTCGGAGATGTAATATTAAGATATTAAACATAAATTTCTATAATGAGTTAAAGTTGCTCCGGATTGCAACAGTTGTATAGAAACTTAAAATCACAGAGTTATAACTAATAGAAAATTTTAAATTTATGATATTCTTTTTCTAATTCTATCTCTATGAAATTGAAAATACATGCAATAAATGCTAGTTCTTCAACATGTACAGGAAAAGTGATATGGAATTAAATTTGATTAAAGGGGAAAATTGCTAATTTATGTCGCCTTGACCAATAGGCACTGGTACAATTGTCCTTCCAGGTATTCAACGAATAATGTTGACTGGGAAGCTTATTAAAAACCTTCAGAGAATTCAATCACGTCGACAGCAACTATCAATCACGTCAACATTCACCGGTTTGAATGATGCTGAAAGAGACTCCATCGGAGTGTATGCCAGATACAGAAGGCGCTCTTATAAAACTCTGAAAATTCTTGTCGAGATTTATGGTACTGGAATGATATCCAATAAGAATTAGTGACGGTAATTTATTAAAAAACGTATTCAACTATTCATAATTATCGAAAAGAATATCATGATTTCTATTATACCAAAGGGCGCATCTCATATAGTGAAGTTACTTTTATACCCCTCCCGCTAAAGAATGACTTTATCAAACACATTTTCGAGACAGCCGAATCACTTTATCAATAAAATATAAATTTATGGTTCGGATAAGTAGCAGTCGAAATTTTCTCCGTTCTCTCTCAGCGCAACAACGTAAATGGAAGTCCTTCATTTCGGATAAAAGTTCACTCTCAACCTCTCTCAGCGCAAGAACTCGTCTTCTTGCAGTCCTACGTGCCCTAGCTGTGATATAGTTGCGAGCTCATCCCCCGAATCCCTGCGGACAACCAAAACCTAGGCATTGCTCGAAAGCGTTTCTGTGTGATCCTGAGGTGGGTTTTAGTGTGAACGTTGAAGTCGAGACTGATCGACATAATACACCAAGGGGTTAGGATTTCTGCACGTTTGATTTATTTGATAATGTCAGGAAAAAGGTCTGTGGGTGGTTCAGCGTGTTCTTCCTTGGCATTATCCACCAAGGTACGTTAGCGATATGCTTAGGTCAAACTTGCATAGTTTGTCAACATGTTTAAAATTATTTTGCTGAATAAATTTGTACTGTATGTATATAAACTGTAGGATTCAGATGACATTGGACAAAAATTACATTGGTGCAGTGTTTTAGGACACTTTAAACAATTTTTTGAAGAATTTGACATTTTAAATGATCGACACATTGCGAAGATCAAAGAGTCGCCTTTCAGTTTTTTCCTGGACATACAAGAATTGCAGCATATCCGTGGAATTTTGGTTAATATATTTGAAAGTTGGGATTCAACCTCGCAAGGTTTTAAATTCTCAAGTAATAGTTTTAGTTATGAATTGTAGACAATATCTAGAGTATCTATAGTAAGATAAGACAATAATATAGATGGACTGAAATGATTAGTTTTTGATAAAGTTTAATCATTTCATTTTAGGGCTACTGAGGGACTGAAGTGAAAATGACTTCAGGCCCTCGGTAGGCCTGAAATAAAATCATTTCAGGCCTACCGAGGGCCTGAAGTTAAGTTGGTTCAGGCCCTCGGTAGGCCTAAAATGAATACATTTCAGGCCCACCTCGGGCCTGAAATGTATTCATTTCAGGCCCATGTTGGGCCTGAATTGAAATCATTTCAGGCCCAACGTGGAATAATTTCAAATCTATATTCTTGATGATAACTAAATATTGTAATTGTTTCAGGTGTACCGGTTGTGTTCTCCAGACGAGATGTTGCTTTGATACTGGGTATAGTGGACCGTGGTGTTTCGGTCCCTATTAATTCAACTGAAGCATCGGGTGACCTCTATCGTACTTACTTCTCAAAAGAAAAATAACCTACAAGAACTAGACTTGAGGAGTTATTTAAATATTTTTCTAAAAGTGTTGAATCAGAGGATGATGTGTTATTAGTGTGTAAATTTTATATTTTGTATATATTTGTTTGTGTTTTATTTTCGTCTAGTACATATAAGGTTCCTCTAGGTCTTGTAGATATAGTAGACGATTATGACAATCTTGGTAGATTCAATTGGGTAGAAGCTATCCATCAATTTGTGTCTCCACAATTACCTAAGATTGGGGACTTATTTTCATCAACTCAGGGAAACCAGAGCACCACCAACCTCCCTTACCTAAAGGGATTTGCAGGGCTTTTGGCAGTGAGTAGAATTATCTTGTTAAATTTTATAATATTTTGATGTCATTAATATATTTGGCTGGAAAACTTTGTGTAGGCATGATTTTTGGAGCATGTACCAATTCAAAAACCATTCAATGTTGAAGGGCCCCGAATAAATAAGTGGAGGAATATTCCTTCGCATATTAGTAGGGTGAGGGCCTTATCGACCGACTCTCGTCCGAAGAGGTAATTATTCTTAAATGTGATCTATCTGAGTTAGATATAGAGGANAGAGAAGTGTCCTAAGGCAATCGCCTTATGATTGTAAACATTTATTTCAATAAATGATAATTCACTATTTGAGTATACATGTTTGTGTATTTGATTGGGATCTTAAACTCATCTACTGAATGTCCGCCATACAGTTCACAGCATAAGAGAATTTGTGATGGGATCACAACTAGTGATTATCTCTAAATGTGCAAATGTGAAGTGTTGGAAAATATCCCTAGTCGATGAATTGATAAATACGGACATTATCAATTCTGTTGAGACTAGCATGGGTTATTCTCTATTCAGCTGATTCTCACTGGCAGGTGACATTGGGATATCCGGAGATAAACATGGATGCTAGTTAAGGGAACTAGTTCATTGGAGTGACTAGCTGTAAGACTTCATATGGGAATCTACATGTAGATATGTCAATGAAGATCTTACTGCGGCTTAAGTGCGATGTTCCTTTGACTTGCGGTGTTCAAGTCATCTTGGTCATAGAGACTTATACTTTGACATCTTAAGCAAGCATCTCCAAGGAGGTGTGGACCCAGGATGATCGGGTATAAGCCGAAGTGCCCGAAGATGTTTGAACAGCCTACAAAGGATTCACCACTCCTTGCGAGGAGATGTATACCCAGGCCTATCGTCGGATTGTTACTCAAAGCCTCTGGCCAGAGCATATCATGTTTAGAGTGAGAGTCTCTAAAAATACATGAGAGTAATTAGAAATCCAAAGGACGAGTAAGACATTACTTGGGCTAGGTGTGACGTAGTCAGCCTAGTGGGGACTGACACCATTGACCGTGTCCTGAACCAAGTGGGTATAAGATGGTGAAGGGAATGGGGCACGATTCATTAGAGCTGCTGAAGGGTTTCAGAATAATTTCTTCTGAGGTCAAACCGTTGATCTTTCGATTAATTGGGGATCATGATGTACTACTAGGTGCCACTCATGATCGTTCTATAATTAGTTAATTATAGACGGCCAACATAAATCGAAAGCCTATTTAGTCACACGCACTACGAGTAATCCGAGGGATTTAAAATGAGTTGAAAATTGGATTTTCCGATCAAGAGAAATAAGTCGAATCTGAGTTAGTCAGAGGCGCAATGGAAGCTAAAAATGGCTAAGTCTTTTGAAGGCTTTTTGGGCGAATTAAATGAGTTTAATTCGCGGCGGTTCGGGTTGGTTTGGCCGGCCAAAGAGGGTGCCAAAACCCCCTTTGGTGGCCGGCCACAATAAGAGGAGAAAACCAATTAATTTTGGTTTAATTAATAAGATAAATCCAGCGCGATTTATTTTATAAATTATGGATAAATAAATTTGTATAAAGAAATTTATATAAATAAATTTATAGAAATTTATTCTTTTATGGAAGATTAAAATAATCCATGAATTGGGTTTATTTTAATTTTATAAAATCAATTATGAATTGATTTTTCCATAATAAGAATGTTTATAAATTTCTTATAAAAATTTATTCTATAATTTAAAGAGAAGAAGAATTTGTTTTATTATAAATTAGTTATAATAAAACTTGGTTTAAACGGAATAATTCATAAGAATTTATAGGATAAATTTCTTATGATAATTAATTAATTTTATTATAAAGTTAGTTATAATAAAATTCATAAGAAAATTTATAGGATAAATTTCTTATGATAACTAATAAATTAGTTATAATAAGACTAGGCTTAAACGGAATAAGCAATAAGAAAATTTATAAGATAAATTTCTTATAACTAATTCCGTTAATTCCGTTAATTCGGTTTAGAGGGAGACTTAGCAAAGGAGTTGCTACTATATAAAGGAACCAAAGGCTAGCCCTTAATTCCAATCAAGAGATTAGTAACTTCCTCTCTCCCTCTCTCTTATTCTCTTCTCCCTCTCCTTTCCCTTAGGGCCGGCGCCCTTCTTGGAGAATTAGGGCCGGCTCCCACCTTCCTTGCTAGGGCCGGCGCACCCCATCAACACCAAGCAAGGTTGCCGTGAGCTTCATGAAGAAGGAGAAACGAAACAAGAAGAAGAAGAAGCGGATAGCGACTCCTCTCTTCCCGGAATTCGATTCCGTTTTCTTGGTGGTTAGTTTCCCTTTCCTCTCTTGATCTTTCTTGTTGTGCCTATAGAGAATCTAGTAGTTCTCGTCGGCACAAAACTCGTGACTTTGCGAAGTCATCCCGAAGAGAACTCGGCGTGGACGCGAATAGAGGCGGAGCTTCCAAGGGACGCTACGGTTGGATCTCGTCCCTTACTTCAAGTTACGCGAGGTACTTGGTAAATTAGTTTACTATTCCGCAAAGTTTTATTTTATGATTATGTCAACACAACATAAGATTGCATGCTAGATACGAAGTTAAAATAATTTAGGAAATTATTTTATGCAAATTCTTCCGCTGCACGTAAAAATTTAAAATTTTACGAACTCGTATCCTTGTCGACATGCACCCGATCCCAACAGTGCTATCAGAGCCGGTTAGTGTTCGACTTAATCATATAATTGTTTTGTGGAAAACATTGTCATGATCTCAATTTCGGAAAAAATTTTCAATTATGAAAACTTTCGAATTATAATAAATTTTAGATTTAGGAATTTCAAAGTTTGGAAATCCTCATGAAATTTCGCAAACGTTTGAAATTTTCTATTTTCTAAAATTTTATAATAATTTCGAAATCTTCCCATCTTTGGAAACTTTCCAATTTTGGAAATTTTTCTATTTTAGAAATTTTCCAATTTTGGAAATATGTAAGTTTCCTTTGTACCAGAAACTTACAATTATTCTGAAAATCAATTTTCGAAATCTCGCAATTTTGGCACTTTCTTTTAAGAAAGTATAGACAAATTCATGGAAGTTAATTGACAATTAAATTTGAATTGGTTTTTAAATTGACAACAAAATTCTTTATTTTGGATTGAGCCTCGGGGAGCCGTCCATTTAAAGTTAGTTGTTGTAATTTAATTTCCCAATTTTAATTGAAATTGTCATGTTTGATTGGATTGAGCCTCGGGGAGCCGTCCAATTGGATTTACAACACATTACTTTTCTTTGGGTATCTGAGCCTCGGGGAGCCACCCTTAGAAAACAATTTGTTGTAATTAATTAAATCCATGAATAAAATATGTTTAAGAGGTGATGCTCTTACATATTGTTGTCTCCAAAATTAATTAGGAAAATGATTTCCTATAGAGTTTCTTAAATGAGATTTTCATGAAAATAATATGTAGTTGAATTAAGGGATTTGTCTCTTAATTTAACAAGATTTGATTTAGAGAAATCAAAGTCTTGAACATATTATTTCGAAATTAATTATGACAATTTAGGAAATTGTTTCCCAAAACAATTCCTTTAATAAAGTATGAAATTATAATTAGGAAATCCGGTTCCTAATTTAATTCATGAGACTTGATAAATTAAGTCACATACATACTTTATTAAGGAAATCGTTAGTCATGACATAATTTTATGTCATGAATGTGCTTAAAAAGAATGAGACCCAAAACCCCTTACAAAATATTAAGGCCAACACCTTCCATTAATATGGTTAGAATCGGAGTTTTGTTTCTCGCTTGGGTTGATGGACACATCCATGCCCGACTTGAACCTCAACATGTTCAAACCATGGAATTAGTTTATGAATAATATAGTTCGAGTCAGAGGTCAATCATTAGTTTTGGTTGTTGGACACATCCAAGCCTGACTAAGCGGTTGAATGAGCTCCAACCATGTTAAAACTATTTCTTGATTAATGGGTCAGCCTTAAGCTTGGAGCATCGATTTGTTGTGCCACAGCCAAGGTCGATGTAAAGAGAGGTGCAGTTGGGTATTATGTATAATGATACATACTTGTTAATGAGTTAACAACCCAATGTTTTATGCAAACATTCAATTAGTTGATAGCATAATGTGATAGTTACATATATGTGATGTGTAATCGGTATAATTACCTACCTTCATAGCTAAGAATAACTTGATGGTCACAGTCATGGTTGTTCTTACCTATGGTTGGATATCAACCTATTTGGAGATATTCCTACGATCTCCCGAATTGATAATAAGGGTGACTCAATTCGTAAAATAAATAGGATTTAATTTATGTATAATGAAATATTCTTTAATCATTCTTCTCACATAAGCTCAATTTGTATTTCTAGGATAATCACTCGATCATGTCTTCCCTAAAATTGCGTTCCATTTTGGACACCAATAAACTGACTAGGCCAAACTTCATGGACTGGCTTCGAAACCTGAGGATAGTCCTCAAGGCAGAGAAGCTTGCTTATGTCCTTGAAGATCTACTTCCCAACCGTCCTCCTGAAGATGCAACTCCAGACTAGTTTCCTGAGTTGCTTAACCTGTTGAAGACTGTAGAGCCTTCTGTGAAGCAGGAACAGAAGACGGTGCTGTTAGTTGGTTCCTCGAAGAAAGGTTCTAAGAGGAAGACCAAAGAACAGAATAAGGGAAAGAAGAAAAAGGCCAAAAAGACTGAAAATACCCTAAAAGGCACTTGCCATCATTGTGGCAAGGAAGGTCACTTGCGAAGAAACTGCAAGATTTATCTTGAGTCCTTGAAAGAGAAGGCATCCGATGCCCTATCCTCTTCAAGTATCTTCGTTATTGAATGTCACTCTATTTCCTCAAACACTTGGGTACTTGATACTGGGTGTAGCTCACATATATGTAATGATATACTGGGGCTAAGGAATAGAAGAAGACTCGTCAAGGGAGAAGCGTATTTGCGAGTTGGAAACGGAGCAAAGATTGCTGCTGTTGCCATCAGAACATATTTGCTAAAGCTCCCTACAGGACGTGTCCTAGAATTGGATAATTGTTATTTTGTTCCTTCGTTGATAAAGAACGTTGTATCTATTTCATGTTTGAATGAAAAGGGTTATCATTTAACTTTTAGTAACAATTGTTGTTACATAACTTTAAATGGCGTTCTTTATGGGAATGGAACTTTATGCAATGGTATCTATACGTTAGATTTATCCAGTGACGTTTTCAATATCGAAGTTAGCAACAAAAGATAATCGAATAGACTCCTATACTTGGCATTGCCGTCTTGGCCATGTAAGTAAGAAACGCATGACCGAATTACACCGATGTGGAATTTTGGAATCATTTGAACCCGGTTCATTTGATACATGCGAATCATGCTTAAAAGGCAAGATGACCAAATTACCCTTTTTCGGAAAAGGTAATCTAGTGGGAGAATTGCTTGGTCTAATACATACTGATGTATGTGGACCAATGTCAACTCTTGCACAAGGAGGCTATAGCTACTTCATTGCCTTTATCGATGATCACTCACGATTCGGGTATGTGTTCTTGATGAAACACAAATCTGAAGCTTTTGAGAAATTCAAAGAGTTCAGAAATGAAGTAGAGAAATAGCTTGGCAAAAGTATTAAGATACTTCGATCCGATCGAGGTGGTGAATACTTGAGTCAAGAGTTTCAAGATTATCTAAGGGACAATGGGATATTGTCCCAATGGACTCCGCCGTATACACCACAGCATAATGGTGTATCTGAGAGGCGCAACCGAACCTTGATGGACATGGTTAGGTCGATGATGAATCATGCGACTCTTCCAAAATCCTTTTGAGGTTATGCACTTAAGATAGCTGTTTATTTATTAAACAGAGTCCCGACCAAGGTAGTCTCTACTACTCCATATGAGATTTGGAATAGTAAGAAACCTCACTTAACTCACCTTAAGATATGGGATTGTCCTGCTTATGTGAAGCGGGTTGTATCAGACAAATTGGATGCTAAGTCTGATAAATGTCTATTTATTGGATACCCTAAGGAAACGAAGGGTTACCAATTCTATCATCCCTTGGAACAAAAGGTGTTTGTTTCAAGGCGTGCTGTATTTCTAGAAAAAGAATTTCTTTTACAAGAAAACAGTGGGAGTGACATTGAACTTGATGAAGTTCAAGAAACTCCAATAGACATTACAGAGACACCGAGTCTAGGCCCACAACCGATAATTCATACTGATGAGCTATCAGTTGAACCTAAAACTACACCACCTCTTCGTAGGTCTGATAGGACACGCAACATTCCAGAGATATACGGATTTCTCGTAAGTGAATCGATCGACGTGTTGCTCATTGGCGATGATGAACCTATCAGTTACGAAGATGTTCTGAAAAATTCAGAAAGGGACAAATGGCTTGAAGCCATGAAGTCGGAAATGGATTCCATGTACGAAAATCAAGTATGGTGTTAGTGATATGAGAGAAGTGTCCTAAGGCAATCGCCTTATGATTGTAAACATTTATTTTAATAAATGATAATTCACTATTTGAGTATACATGTTTGTGTATTTGATTGGGATCTTAAACTCATCTACTGAATGTCCGCAATACAACTCACAGCATAAGAGAATTTGTGATGGGATCACAACTAGTGATTATCTCTAAATGCGCAAATGTGAAGTATTGAAAATATCCCTAGTCGATGAATTGATAAATACGGACACTATCAATTCTGTTGAGACTAGCATGGGTTATTCTCTAATCAGCTGATTCTCACTGGCTGGTGACATTGGGATGTCCGGAGATAAACATGGATGCTAGTTAAGGGAACTAGTTCATTGGAGTGACTAGCTGTAAGACTTCATATGGTAATCTATATAGATATGTCAATGAAGTTCTTACTGTGGCTTAAGTGCGATGTTCCTTTGACTTGCGGTGTTCAAGTCATCTTGGTCATGGAGACTTATACTTTAACATCTTAAGCAAGCATCTCCAAGGAGGTGTGGACCCAGGATGATTGGGTATAAGCCGAAGTGCCCGAAGATGTTTGAACAGCCTACAAAGGATTCACCACTCCTTGCGAGGAGATGTATACCCAGGCCTATCGTCGGATTGTTACTCAAAATCTCTGGCCAGAGTACATCATGTTAAGAGTGCAAGTCTCTTAAATACATGAGAGTAACTAGAAATCCAAAGGACGAGAAAGACACTACTTGGGCTAGGTGTGACGTAGTCAGCCTAGTGGGGACTGACACAAATAGACCGTGTCCTGAACCAAGTGGGTATAAGATGGTGAAGGGAATGAGGCACAATTCATTAGAGCTGCTGAAGGGTTTCAGAATAATTTCTTCTGGGTCAAACCGTTGATCTTTCGATTAATTGGGGATCATGATGTACTACTAGGTGCCACTCATGATCATTCTATAATTAGTTGATTATAGACGGCCAACATAAATCGAAAGCCTATTTAGTCACACGCACTACGAGTAATCTGAGGGATTTAAAACGAGTTGAAAATTGGATTTTCCGATCAAGAGAAATAAGTCGAATCTGAGTTAATCAGAGGCGCAATGGAAGCTAAAAATAGCTAAGTCTTTTGAAGGCTTTTTGGGCGAATTAAATGAGTTTAATTCGCGTTGGTTTGGCTCGGTTTGGACCGGCCAAAGAGGGTGCCAACCCTCCTTGGTTGGCCGGCCACTTATTGGGGAGAAAACCAATTAATTTTGGTTTAATTAATAAAGTAAATCTAGCGCGATTTATTTTATAAATTATGGATAAATAAATTTGTATAAAGAAATTTATATAAATAAAATTATAGAAATTTATTCTTTTTATGGAAGTTAAAATAATCCATGAATTGGTTTATTTTAATTTTATAAAATTAATTATGAATTGATTTTTCCATAATAAGAAAGATTATAAATTTCTTATAAAATTTATTCCATAATAAAAGGAGAGACTAATTAGTTTTATTATAAAGTTAGTTATAATAAAACTTGGTTTAAACAGAATAATTCATAAGAGAATTTATAGAATAAATTTCTTATGATAATTAATTAGTTTTATTATAAAGTTAGTTATCATAAAATTCATAAGAGAATTTATAGGATAAATTTCTTATGATAACTAATTAGTTTTATTATAAAGTTAGTTATAATAAAACTTGGTTTAAACGGAATAATTCATAAGATAATTTATAGGATAAATTTCTTATGATAATTAATTAGTTGTATTATAAAGTTAGTTATAATAAAATTCATAAGAGAATTTATAGGATAAATTTCTTATGATAACTAATTAGTTTTATTATAAAGTTAGTTATAATAAAACTTGGTTTAAACGGAATAATTCATAAGAGAATTTATAGGATAAATTTCTTATGATAACTAATTCCGTTAATTCGGTTAAGAGGAGACTTGGCAAGGGAGAAGCAACTATATAAGGAACCATAGGCAAGCCTTGGATTCCTAAGATTTGGATAATCGAAATAGAGCTCTCCCTCTCTCTCTTCTCTTCTCTCCTCCTTCCCCCTCCCTTCCATTAGGGCCGGCGGCCACCCTAGCTCCATTAGGGCCGGCGCCCAACCTACACCAATGCAAGGTGTTGCCGTGAGCTTCAAGGAGAAGAAGAAACCAACCAAGAAGAAGAAGAAGCAGATCACATCTCCCTCTCTCTCGGAATTCGATTCCGTTACTTCGTTGGTTAGTTTCCTTTTCTTCTCTTGATCTTCTTTGTTGTGCCTATAGAGAATCTAGTAGTTCTCGTCGGCACAAAACTTGTAATGCCCCAAAATTTCCATTTTTAGTTCTTAAAGTCCTTAGAATTATTTAAAAATGGTTTAGAAATATTCTAGATATTTTTAGGAATTTTTAGAATATTTTTATGGAATTTTTCGAGTCCGTTTGGTATTTTTGGAAAAAGAAAAAGAAAAAGGAAAAAAAAATGGAAAAAACCAATTAAAGGGGCAGCTGGGGGATTGAACCCGCGACCACAGGGAGCAAGGGAAGCCAACGAACCAGCTGGGCTAGGGTATCAAGCACAGAAAAGAGAGGAGAGAAATAATGTTGTAGTGTAGTTAAGCCTTTTCATTAAGAGGTATATTAAGCCGCTTAAGTCGCGTTGGAAAGGGGAGGCTAGGGTTGTGGTCGGCGCGTGAACAGGGAAGAGAGGCGAGGAGAGGAGGCGAATTCGAGGGTTCTTCTTCTTCTCCTTCTTCTTCACCTTCCCCCTTGAGTAGAGAAGACCTAGGATTACTTCCTAGGGCTAAAGGTGGAAGCTTTTCACAAGAAGGAGGGGAAAAGATTTTGTTAGGGAGTTTTCTCCCTGTTTTTGTGAGTTTTCTTCAAGACCGATGTAAGTAAATCGCTCACCTGCAATAGGAGTAGTTTCGTTTCGAAATTCTCATTTTAGAACCCGAGTTTTCGAAAAGTAGAAGCATGGTTAAGAGAGTTTTGCTATTCTATGTTTTAGCTATTAAAGTTGCATGTTTTATCATGTTAGAAATTCAATTTGGTTGTATTGAATGTATGTAGGCCAAGCATGATGAGTATTCATACTTATGAAAAGACCTAAAAGTGAATTTGAGTTAAGGAGCACACAAGGTGCTCGATGGAATGTTAAAGTGAGAAAAGTAAAGGTTTTGAGCATGAAAATATATGCAAAAATAAGTAAAGTGATAAGTTTAAGTATGGTAAGTAAGAAAAGTATTTTACTTTGAGAAAGAGACATGTACCGGGCAAATGTAAGGCCCATCGAAAGTTAGAAAGTAAAGTTCTAATAGGGTGCGGTGGCTAGCTACCTCGCAACCTATTAGAAAAGCGCGCAATTGGTACACCGATACCATGGTACAATGTCAAGGCCTAAAGAGAAAGTTGATTACTATTTTCAAGTATATAAGTATGATCAAGTAGTTTCTTTCTTTTTGAGAAAATGTTTAATTATTATATGTGTACCTTGATACAATGCAAGCATGATAAAGTAGTTCAAGTAGTAAGTATGGTTAGTGGTGTACATTGATACATTAACAAGCATGATAAAGTAGTTCAAGTAGTAAGCATGGTTAGTTGTGTACATTGATACATTAACAAGCATGATAAAGTGTTTCAAGTTGTAAGCATGTTTAGTTGTAAGTTTTGAAGTAAGTAAAGTTTTAAATCATTCTTTGAAATGAGCATGTTTAGTATTGACATCATGATTTTGTGAGTAGGGATTTACTTACTAAGCATTGTGCTTATTAGTTACATTTTCCTTCTATTGCAGATAAAGGAAAAGAGAAAGTGTAAGTTGGGAGGCGACAGGACTTGCATTGGTGTTCAGTGGCGGCGGAACCGTGGAAGAGATCTTTGGGAATAAGTATTATAGAAACATTTGGTTATGGTTTTGGGTTCATAGAAAGTGATCAGTGTGTTTAAACTATGCCTAGAGACAAAGTTTGGTACAAACTTTAGTATATTTATGCAAGTGTTTTGTTAGTTTTGTTAAACTCCGCAAAGTTTCAATTTCAAGTTGTGGTATTGGTTTTGAGTGGCTAATATGCTTAATAAACTAGGGTAGAATATAGATTTGAAGTTATATTCTAATGTGAAGTGATAGTATGTGATTTGTGGATGTTTGAAAGTGGTTATCAGCTCTGAAATTGCAGGTTTTCAGGCGTGCCAGTCGACTGGCTCAGATACCAGTCGACTGCCATATCGAACAGAACCTTCTGTTCGATATGGCAGTCGATTGACCATATACCAGTCGACTGACACCAGTCGACTGGTATAATAGCAGTCGACTGGTACCATTAAAGAGAAACTGTGTAGAGCAGCTGGTTAGTGCTTTAGTGTTACAACTAAGAGGTCTAGGGGTCAAATCCTGGCAAAGCAAATAAAATGAAAGTTGTTTTGTTTTTTTTGAAAAAAAAAAGAGAAGGAAGAAAAAAAAAATTTAGAGCAAGTTAAGGGAAGCCAAGTAGTAGTAACTTAAAGCTTAAGTTAGTAGATAAAAGTTGGGTCGTTACAAAACTCGTGACTTTGCGAAGTCATCCCGAAGAGAACTCGGCGTGGACGCGAATAGAGGCGAAGCTTCCAAGGGACGCTACGGTTGGATCTCGTCCCTTACTTCAAGTTACGCGAGGTACTTGGTAAATTAGTTTACTATTCCGCAAAGTTTTATTTTATGATTATGTCAACACACCATAAGATTGCATGCTAGATACGAAGTTAAAATAATTTAGGAAATTATTTTATGCAAATTCTTCCCCTGCACGTAAAAATTTAAAATTTTACGAACTCGTATCCTTGTCGACATGCACCCGGTCCCAACATATGGGACTTGGTTAACCCACCTGAAGGGATTAAACCCATAGGGTGCAAGTTGGTTTCCAAGAAGAAAACCAACATGGAAGGTAATGTTGTTACCATTAAGGCTAGATTAGTGGCAAAGGGATATTGTAAAATACGGGTAAAAAAAAATCGGAATATATATATATATATATATATATATATATATATATATATATATATATATATATATATATTGTTATATATATATATATATGGTTATATATATATATATATATAGTTATATGGTTATAAAAGGAAAGGTAATAATTAGAGATATTTGTGATTAATCCTTTCCTCTCTTATATTCCCGTGCCCTAAATTTCCTCCCCGCCGACTCCCTCTCATCTTCCCCTCTTGCGTGCCGCGCCGCAGCCACACCCGACTCCCTCTCTTCTCTCCGCTCGGGCGCAGCCGCAGACAGCCAAAGCAGCGCCGACTCCCTCTCCCTTCTCGTGCCCTGAGCCGCAGCCGACTCTCTCTTCTCCTCGCCGGCGCTTTCTTCACGCGTGGATGCTAAGTTGCGATTGTGTGATCAGAGCAGAGATTCCCCTCGTTCTCTACGTCTGAGCATTGCTATCCCTAGCCGAGCATCGTCGCCTCCGCCTTTTAGCGACTGCCGATTTCCCTCTGCGTTGATGCGATTGGAGTGTTGGTGGTTGTTTTTTTTTGAGGTAAGACTTGATCCCTTCTGCTATGGGTAGATCTTGATGAAACTAGGTTTTCTAGAGCTTGGATTGGTTGTTCTTTCCTTAGGATTTGTTCTGGTGTATGTGATATATTTTGATTGGATCTGTGGCTTTGGGAGGTTGCAGATGAATCTATCCTTGTGATCTAGATCAGTGAAATTGTGATGTTTGTTTTGGGATTTCCTCATTCGATCCGAAATTTTGGGGATTGTGATTTCTGTTCTTGGTTGAGTTTGAGTGGGATTGTATCTGTGCATTTTAGTTGATGGGGATTCAGTGATGAATTTAGTTTACTGTTGTTGGATGATTGGGTTCTTGATCAAGTCTCGGTCTGTTCTATTTTGGAGGTGCTACGGTTTAGGCATGTTTGGTCGAGAGCTCCGATCATATCTAGTCTGAGTTTCTAGCTAGCTCTGTTTGGTTTGAATTAGGGTTTCTGTGAGTTTGTTTGTTGTGAGATGGTGTTATCAGACGTGAGCATATAGTTGTGATGGAATTTATTATTTTGAATTGGTTGTGTTGGGTTTTGTTTGGGTCTGTGTGATGGTGTTTGACTTGATCTTGGATTTGTTGTTCATGTTATGTGATTAGATCGATAGATGGTAATGGTTGGTTTTAGTTGACCTTATTGTGAGTCACCTTTAGCTCTAGGGTAATGTTCAATCTTGACCTATTTTGACTATAGTTTAGGGAAATTGATTTAGCTCTTATAGTTTATATGATAGTAGAAAAATAATTTTATATTATGACACAGGACGTTGATTGATTACTTGGCTTCGGATACCAGGACGGGAAGTTTTCTTTTCGATCTAGACTACACTCTGGAGGCGGGTACCCTTTGACTTATCTTTTAGATATAGTCTTCTTGCTATGCATTGTCTGTTATAGATAACAGTAAGATTGTATGCTTATCTGCCTTAGTGTACCTGTATCTGATATATGCTGCTGTTTATCCTTGAGGTTAGCTCCTGTTTCACTTTATACAGTCTCACGAGTTGCCATCTATATGGGTAGATATATTCATAGATGTAGTGATACCTTCCCTTTTGCATTTTGATATTGATAGATCACTGGTTATTTTGTTAGTATATCTACTAGGTTACGTGTATCCCATGATATAGGATTCAAACCTATTCCTAGCACACGGTGGTGTTAGTTGAGAACTTGGTGAGGGTTATATGTTTGGATCATGCACCATCCTTGCATTGTTGCATGCTGGCGATCATCGGCTCCTATATAGTCCGAGCCCATCGCTAGTTACATGAGGATATGCACACACATCCACTCATGGGTAGTGGCTACCATAGGTTGTGTGCATTTGCCCTGTATTGCTCTGCACGGTCACTATTTGGAGGGTGGTTCCGGTGCGTGGTAGCAGCCAGGGATCCCTTCTCGTCCTGAGACACGAGAAGATGAGAGCTAGACTCCCCCACTGCTTGGGGTAGGAGAGAGACCTCCGTCAGCATCCTGTCCACTCGGTCACTCAGGAGCAGTGATAGCAGGGTGCGTACAGTTGTCATAGCCCTACCCACACGGACGTTCATTTATGATAGGTGGACGGTGCCTGACTGGCGTCAGGGGTGACACATGTCATTGCACCATGTGCATATTTTGCATCGTGCATTGTTTGCTGCATTTGATTTCTGCACTTGATTGACATGCATATATTGGATATCTGTTTATCTTGGATTATGTGTTCTACTTGTTCCATAGGGATGTATTTCACCCTTTTGCAGGCTAGATGGATTCGGATATGTACCTGTATTTAGTATCCTCAGTATACCCTTGCCTATTATCCATATGAGACTGTATTAGCGTAGACTTCTACTGTTATTGTAACATACTATGCATATCTGCTGGGTATCCGCCGAGCTTATGGACTCACACCGTTGCCATTACTTTATTTTTCAGGTTGATATCTGCCAGGAGAGTCCGAGCCGCCAGTCCCGTGCTATTGATTTCACCCGATTTGGTTTTAATAGGTTACGTATGTCTGTGGACCATGTTATGCTTTATTTCGTTATTTTGGATTGCCGTGGACTTGTAGTTTGTGACTTTATTTATGGCATTGTACTTTTGAGTCCTATGTTGGACTGTGTGTGTGGTTTATGCTGCGTTCCTGCCCCCTGGCAGCTCAGGTAAGTTCGGGTTTTGGTTTTATTCGCATATTGTCATATATGTTGTTATTTTATTTAGATTTGAGGCCTGAGGCCCATATAAACTGCGTGGTTGTGATATATATGTTTGTGTGTATGTGCAAATTGTCCGCCGGACAGAGGAGTTGCTGTCCGATTTTCTATTGGATCAACGGCTCCTAGGTCTCGGGGCGTGACAATTTATTTTTGTAGCTCAATTGGTACCAGGATTCAGAAACTATTGTACTTGTCCTGGAGGTCAAGGGTTCGAATCCTGGGGAAGGCAAAAACCCACTGCCAGGGGTGGGAAGACCGTAGGGTCGCCGGCCTAGAGGGTTGCCTGCGGGGACCATAGAGGCGGGGTCGCTACAGATATCGTCAAAAATAAGAAATTGATTATGACGAAACCTATTCGCCGGTAGCTATGCTTAAATCCATTCGGATGCTCCTAGCCATAGCAGCTCATTATGATTATGAGATTTGGCAAATGGATGTGAAAACAGCTTTCCTTAACGGAAACCTGCTTGAGGACGTATACATGATACAGCCTGAAGGTTTCACATCGGTTGATAAAACCAAGGTATGCAAGCTTCGACGATCCATATATGGACTGAAGCAAGCATCTAGGAGCTGGAACATCCGTTTTGATGAGACAATCAAAAAGTTTGATTTCTCACAAAATCCTGACGAACCTTGTGTGTACAAGAAGGTTAGTGGGAGTGCAGTCATATTCCTAGTATTATATGTCGACGACATCTTACTTATAGGAAACGATATTTCAGTGTTACAAACAGTTAAAATTTGGTTATCCAAAACTTTCTCCATGAAAGACCTGGGAGAAGCAACATATATCCTTGGGATTAGAATCTATAGAGATAGATCAAAACGGTTGCTTGGTCTTTCGCAGTCTACATATATAGACCGAGTGCTAAAAAGGTTTAGCATGTCGGAATCCAAGAAAGGTTACCTTCCCATTAGGCATGGGATCAACCTTTCAAAGTCTATGTGTCCGCGCACAGAAGACGAGAGGATTTGCATGAATAAGATTCCCTATGCATCCGCGATAGGATCTAACATGTATGCTATGTTATGTACTAGGCCTGATGTATCGTATGCTTTGAGCGTCACAAGCAGATACCAGTCGGATCCAGGAATGAATCACTGGGCGGCTGTTAAGACAATCCTTAAGTACTTAAGAAGAACTAAGGATGTGTTCCTAATATATGGAGAAGGAGATATGGTAATACGTGGGTATACAGATGCCAGTTTCCAGACAGATAAGGATGACTCCAAATCACAGTCTGGATACGTATTTACTTTGAATGGAGGCGCAGTAAGTTGGAAAAGTTCCAAACAAGACACTGTAGCGGATTCCACCACGGAAGCGGAATATATCGCAGCTTCGGAAGCAGCAAAGGAAGCAGTCTGGATCAAGAAGTTCGTCTCTGAACTTGGCGTGGTTCCAACCATTGATGATGCAGTGCCGGTTTACTGCGACAACAATGGAGCTATTGCACAAGCAAAGGAACCAAGGTCTCATCAGCGATCCAAACACGTGCTTCGCCGCTATCATCTGATCAGAGAGATTATAAGTAGGAATGACATACAAATTGAGAGAGTTCCCACTGAAAGGAATATAGCGGATCCTTTAACTAAGGCCTTACCTCAAAGCAAGTTTGAGGGTCATGTTAGAGCCTGTGGTATTGGATATCGTAGCGATTGGCAATAGGCCAAGTGGGAATTTGTTAGTGATATGAGAGAAGTGTCCTAAGGCAATCGCCTTATGATTGTAAACATTTATTTCAATAAATGAAAATTCACTATTTGAGTATACATGTTTGTGTATTTGATTGGGATCTTAAACTCATCTACTGAATGTCCGCCATACAGTTCACAGCATAAGAGAATTTGTGATGGGATCACAACTAGTGATTATCTCTAAATGTGCAAATGTGAAGTGTTGGAAATATCCCTAGTCGATGAATTGATAAATACGGACATTATCAGTTCTGTTGAGACTAGCATGGGTTATTCTCTATTCAGCTGATTCTCACTGGCTGGTGACATTGGGATGTCCGGAGATAAACATGGATGCTAGTTAAGGGAACTAGTTCATTGGAGTGACTAGCTGTAAGACTTCATATGAGAATCTACATGTAGATATGTCAATGAAGATCTTACTGCGGCTTAAGTGCGATGTTCCTTTGACTTGCGGTATTCAAGTCATCTTGGTCATAAAGACTTATACTTTGACATCTTAAGCAAGCATCTCCAAGGAGGTGTGGACCCAGGATGATCGGGTATAAGCCGAAGTGCCCGAAGATGTTTGAACAGCCTACAAAGGATTCACCACTCCTTGCGAGGAGATGTATACCCAGGCCTATCGTCGGATTGTTACTCAAAGCCTCTGGCCAGAGCATATCATGTTTAGAGTGAGAGTCTCTAAAATACATGAGAGTAATTAGAAATCCAAAGGACGAGTAAGACATTACTTGGGCTAGGTGTGACGTAGTCAGCCTAGTGGGGACTGACACCATTGACCGTGTCCTGAACCAAGTGGGTATAAGATGGTGAAGGGAATGGGGCACGATTCATTAGAGCTGCTGAAGGGTTTCAGAATAAATTCTTCTAAGGTCAAACCGTTGATCTTTCGATTAATTGGGGATCATGATGTACTACTAGGTGCCACTCATGATCGTTCTATAATTAGTTAATTATAGACGGCCAACATAAATCGAAAGCCTATTTAGTCACACGCACTACGAGTAATCCGAGGGATTTAAAACGAGTTGAAAATTAGATTTTCCGATCAAGAGAAATAAGTCGAATCTGAGTTAGTCAGAGGCGCAATGGAAGCTAAAAATGGCTAAGTCTTTGGAGGCTTTTTGGGCGAATTAAATGAGTTTAATTCGCGGCGGTTCGGGTTGGTTTGGCCGGCCAAAGAGGGTGCCAAAACCCCCCTTTGGTGGCCGGCCACAATAAGAGGAGAAAACCAATTAATTTTGGTTTAATTAATAAGATAAATCCAGCGCGATTTATTTTATAAATTATGGATAAATAAATTTGTATAAAGAAATTTATATAAATAAATTTATAGAAATTTATTCTTTTATGGAAGATTAAAATAATCCATAAATTGGGTTTATATTAATTTTATAAAATCAATTATGAATTGATTTTTCCATAATAAGAAAGTTTATAAATTTCTTATAAAAATTTATTCTATAATTTAAAGAGAAGAAGAATTTGTTTTATTATAAATTAGTTATAATAAAACTTGGTTTAAACGGAATAATTCATAAGAATTTATAGGATAAATTTCTTATGATAATTAATTAGTTTTATTATAAAGTTAGTTATAATAAAATTCATAAGAAATTTATAGGATAAATTTCTTATGATAACTAATTAAATTAGTTATAATAAGACTAGGCTTAAACGGAATAAGCAATAAGAAAATTTATAAGATAAATTTCTTATAACTAATTCCGTTAATTCCGTTAATTCGGTTTAGAGGGAGACTTAGCAAAGGAGTTGCTACTATATAAAGGAACCAAAGGCTAACCCTTAATTCCAATCAAGAGATTAGTAACTTCCTCTCTCCCTCTCTCTTATTCTCTTCTCCCTCTCCTTTCCCTTAGGGCCGGCGCCCTTCTTGGAGAATTAGGGCCGGCTCCCACCTTCCTTGCTAGGGCCGGCGCACCCCATCAACACCAAGCAAGGTTGCCGTGAGCTTCAAGAAGAAGGAGAAACGAAACAAGAAGAAGAAGAAGCGGATAGCGACTCCTCTCTTCCCGGAATTCGATTCCGTTTTCTTGGTGGTTAGTTTCCCTTTCCTCTCTTGATCTTTCTTGTTGTGCCTATAGAGAATCTAGTAGTTCTCGTCGGCACAAAACTCGTGACTTTGCGAAGTCATCCCGAAGAGAACTCGGCGTGGACGCGAATAGAGGCGGAGCTTCCAAGGGACGCTACGGTTGGATCTCGTCCCTTACTTCAAGTTACGCGAGGTACTTGGTAAATTAGTTTACAATTCCGCAAAGTTTTATTTTATGATTATGTCAACACAACATAAGATTGCATGCTAGATACGAAGTTAAAATAATTTAGGAAATTATTTTATGCAAATTCTTCCGCTGCACGTAAAAATTTAAAATTTTACGAACTCGTATCCTTGTCGACATGCACCCGGTCCCAACAACGGCAGGGGTCTCCTGTGTGACTGGTGGGACTTCAGCCACCACTGGAGTTCCCACTCCTGCTGTGGGTGGTGTAGGGGGCACTGGGTGCTGATTTGCCATCAGTGTGGCGATAGTTTTCTGTTGCTCTGAAATCTGAGCTTGCATTTGAGCAATGACTGCCATCAGGTTTGGCTGTTCTGTGCCAGACTCATTGTTATCTTGAACTGGAGTTCTGTTCCTTGCATTAGGAACTCGGTCTCTTCTTGCCATCTAATAATGCATAAAGGAACAAGAAATCACTACTACATCTCTAGGTATAAACTTGTCTTCTTACTTAGTAACCTAATATCCATTCTAGGGATTAAACATGATTCCGTGATACTAAGGTATTAAACATGCTTCCTTGTTTATGCACATATGAGTAAGTACTTAAGCATTTCTCTATACTGCAATTAAATAAAGGAGCAATAGAAAAACTGAAACTTAAAACTTTCTTACTTGAAGACGGCAAGGTTGATGCTGATGTGTGTGTGATGCTGGAGAATGGGAACTGCTCTGATACCAACTGTAGCGACCCGCCTTCTCTACCTTAGACGGACCGCTACTTGTCTACTTCTTGACTCTAATGCACGACTAAAGATGCGGAACTTTCTTAAACTTGTTTTTTTTTTGTATTTAAATCTATCTAAAAACGATATTCTATCTTTAATAGTCATGCATTTAAACTCATCACACAAGGCTCTATAATATTGCTAAAGCATTATGGAATATGAATGCAACTTTTCTAAGCATATCTAACAACATCTTGGCACATGCATCAAATAGATAGAATGTAAATCTTACTTTTCTACCGATTTTACAAGCAATTTTAAGCACAATTAGGACTTAGTCCAAAAGGGAATAATAAGCTCAAGAATAAGTCTAAAATTCAATGTATCAACATGCTAAACTACTCATGCCTTTGCTCATCTAGTGCATTCACAAAAGTATGCATACTAATTGAAATGACATGGGATTTTCATTCTACAAAATCGAGCATGTAAAACTATCCAAAGCATAAATGTTTAATAAACTCCATAACACAATAACTTGGAATTTGGAAACCTTAAACATTGCATTTCAAATAAGTTAAACTGTCTCGTCCCAAGGATCTCTCCAAGGTCAGCCACCACACACACGTCACTCAGCACCGCCTCGTCGCCTTCCTTCAGAATTACTTGTCTTTACCTTTATCTGCAGTAAGAGGAAATGCAACTAATAAACATAAAGCTCAGCAAGTACTATCTAGCTCACAAAATCTTGAAATGTGCAAGCATGCTTTTTAAATAATGTGAAATCACATGAGATACTTTTATGCTTAAAGAAACACTAAAACATGTATATACTTTTATGCTTAAAAGAAACACTAAAACATGTATAACTCAAAACATGCATAATCAAGCATTAATAAGTCTTAACTCACTTTTTCTTGGCTTAACTTGAAATTTTAGCAATTCTTTAACTTTAAGTCTTTCTTTAACTTTTAGAAAATTTCCTTAAACTTTAGAAAAAATTTGCTAAAGCATATACTTGAAAATAATAACTCACTTGGATCCACTTAAGACGTAAGTACCATCTTATACGCGTTCCCTAAAAGGTTGGGGTAGCGAGCCGCCAATCCTAATAGAGCAGACCTTGGTCTACCAGGGCCAAGACCTTGGAATTGGACACCTGGATTTCTTTAACGCCGCCCTTGGACGCCGAGTACTGGCCTTAGAAAATAAAATAGCTTTTCTCTCTTTTCTTTCTTATCTTTAAATGCCTTGGCATTTTATCGAACACCTTGTGTGCCCAAATCCCTAAGTCTTGACTTTTGGGGATTTCGTAAGGCCTTGGCCTTCTCTTTTCTTTTTCTTTATCTTTCTTTTCTTTTCTTATAGATTTCTGAGACCCTAAACACACATAGGATACTCTATCAAATATATATAAGCATATAATGAACTAAGATCACATGCAAAAATCTTAAACTAAAAGTAAATATCTCTTTTAAAACTTTTAAGGGAAAATTCTTGCGAAAAACCGCCTCTTACTGCAGGTGAGCAGTACTTACCTCGATATCTTGGACTTACAACCAAGAACGGCGTCGGAGGTTCCGAAGAAACTCGGAGTCTCGAAGATTTCTTCGCGCTCACGCGTTCCTCTCGTCGTGGGGATTCCGAATATCGGAAAATCTCTTGGAGGAGAGCCTTGGCCGGCCACCGGAGGAAAGCCCTAGGCTTGGTATTTTCGCCCAAGGGAGGAGAGAGGGGCGGCGTGAGGGTTTGGGTGAGGAAAATAAAACTTCTCTCCTTAATTATCTATTTATACTTATGGGGGCGAATTTACCTAATTATACCTTATCTATTGTTTCGCTCAACCTATTTCAACAAAACTAACTAGCGTAGTTGGTCCGCCTATTTGTCTCTCACAGCGTAGGTGAAGGGTTCGATTTCCACCTACGCGATTTTCTGTTTATAACCCTTTTTGCCACTTTCGTTTACGGAAAAATTCTATAAAAATATCCATAAATTTGGAATAAATTCTAAGATACTTCTAAAATTAGTTTCGAGAATTTTCGGGCTATCTCTTTTAATAAAATACTAAACGGACTCGGAAAATTCCATAAAAATATTCTAAAAATTCCTAAAAATATCTAGAATATTTCTAAAATATTTTTAACTAATTTCAAGGACTTTAATGACTTAAAAGGGAAATTTTGGGGCGTTACATCATCCCCTCTCTCACGCGCAATGACCCTACATATATTAGATAATAAAGAAATATTTTTATTTTGATTATTATACATACTTAAAGTTTAAAATATTCATGGGATTTTTATTTATTTATTAGACACTTTGAATATGGTATTATTATTTATTACTGATGTTTAGCATTTAGTGTTTGTAAATATAATACAAATTTCTTTTGGAATCATAAAGTTTGGATCATGATTTGCTATTGCAGTTTAGCATAAGGTATTTTTAAATATGATCAGACCCTTTAGGTCACTTTGGACCAATTGAAAATTGGCATGTACTGATCACATTTCATATATTTTCCACTCTATACATCCGTATCTTGATCTATATTGTTAATGGCATTAATACTGTTAGGGCTTGTTATGATTATATACAGTAATTATGACCTCTTTAGTCCTATACTAATGAAGTTAATGAACTAGATTGTTTATAGGAGTATCTTATACCCATAAAGTTTGATATCAACTAAAGTTTTACTTATACAACTCACATATAGCCAAGTGGGAGATTGTTGGATATTCTTATCCCTATTAGGTGGGCATATTTGTAAGTTGCACATGTAAACATAATCTAAACTCTTTAAAGTGATCTAACTTATGTTTATCAAGTTTCGAGTTATTGGATGTCGGTTCAATGTGTAGAACCCTTTAGCCTAATCGATTATCAACTATGGGTCGATAACGAATTGGATTCTTATAAAAAGGAGAGATCCCTAAGGGTTTAGGGTATCATCTTGACAGAGCTTTTGGTTCTCCATTGACCTAGAGTTATTCGGCGTCGTTAACCCTAAGCACCTTGGAAGTCCTTCCTTCTTTGTTTCCGCTGCATCTTCTTCCACAAGGATCAAACCGACGACGCTAAAGACAAGGACATGACTTCTCAATCAGGTTCTTTGTCTTTTATTATGGTTTCTTATATAATGCTATATTTTTCGATGAAACTAGATTATATTTTGTATTTTCTCTTTCGAGTTCTTATTTTATTCTTAGAATTCATACGGTTAGGAGAAAACACAATACTCTATCAAATCCTAGATGTGAAAATAGGCATAATTCATCCGAAAAAGGGTATAAAGAATAGATAGGCAGAAATCAAATATCTAAAAAAAAAAAAAATAGAAAGAACAATAGCCAACGAGATCGAAATACTGAATCATAAATGTAGTTCGGGTTCAAATTCTATATATATATTGGAATCCAATATGGATTATGGATGGTCTTTTCTATTTTCTATAATGATAGAGAAATTAAAGAGACTTACTCGTGATTTCATGTACTTGGTACTTGATATTTCTTTTGAAAAAAAAAAAAGAGGGATTGGCTGAACTTGAAAATTGACTCTTTACTCATTCAATGAGTATACGATTGAATCGTATTCGGTTGGGTGACACCAACTAAATCGAGTGCTAACTCCCATTTATTTCTTATTGTATTGAATTAACCGATCAATCTGCTATCGGACATTTATTTTCCCCTTGGCATGGCACTATTCCAAAAAAATTTTCGACATATTTCACTTATTATGAGAATCAATCCTACCCCTTCTAGTCCTGCGGTTTCCACACAAAACCTAGGGCGTATCGCTCAAATTATTGGCCCAGTACTAGATGTTGTTTTTCCTCCGGGCAAGATGCCTAATATTTATAACGCTTTAGTAGTTAAGGGTCGAGATACTGTCGGTCAGCAAATTAATGTGACTTGTGAAGTACAACAATTATTAGGAAATAATCGAGTTAGAGCTGTAGCTATGAGTGCTACGGATGGATTGACGAGAGGAATGGAAGTAATTGATACGGGAGCTCCTCTAAGCATTCCAGTCGGCGGAGCTACACTCGGACGAATTTTCAACGTTCTTGGGGAACCTGTTGATAATTTAGGTCCTGTAGATACTAGCACAACATCTCCTATTCATAGACCCGCACCCGCCTTTATAGAGTTGGATACAAAATTCTCAATCTTTGAAACAGGAATTAAAGTAGTGGATCTTTTAGCTCCTTATCGCCGTGGAGGAAAAATAGGACTATTTGGGGGAGCTGGAGTAGGTAAAACAGTACTCATCATGGAATTGATCAACAACATTGCCAAAGCTCATGGAGGCGTATCCGTATTTGGCGGAGTAGGCGAACGTACTCGTGAAGGAAATGATCTTTACATAGAAATGAAAGAATCCGGAGTAATTAATGAAAAAAATATTGCAGAATCCAAAGTAGCTCTAGTCTATGGTCAAATGAATGAACCGCCGGGAGCTCGTATGAGAGTCGGTTTGACTGCACTAACCATGGCGGAATATTTCCGGGATGTTAATGAGCAAAACGTACTTCTATTCATCGACAATATCTTTCGTTTCGTCCAAGCGGGATCAGAAGTATCCGCCTTATTGGGGAGAATGCCTTCTGCTGTGGGTTATCAACCTACCCTTTGTACATAAATGGGTTCTTTACAAGAAAGAATGACTTCTACCAAGGAGGGATCCATAACTTCTATTCAAGCAGTTTATGTACCCGCGGATGATTTGACCGATCCTGCCCCTGCCACAACATTTGCGCATTTAGATGCTACTACCGTACTATCAAGAGGATTAGCTGCCAAAGGTATCTATCCAGCGGTAGATCCTTTAGACTCAACGTCAACTATGCTCCAACCTCGAATCGTTGGAGAGGAACATTATGAAACTGCGCAAAGGGTTAAGCAAACCTTACAACGTTACAAAGAACTTCAGGACATTATAGCGGTTGGATGAATTATCCGAAGAGGATCGTTTAACTGTAGCCAGAGCACGAAAAATTGAGCGTTTCTTATCACAACTCTTCTTCGTGGCAGAAGTATTTACCAGTTCTCCAAAAAAATATGTCAGTCTTGCAGAAATAATTAAGGGGTTTCAACTGATCCTTTCCAGAGAATTAGGCAATCTTCCCGAGCAAGCCTTTTATTTGGTGGGTAACATCGACGATGCTACTGTGAAAGCTATAAACTTAGAAGAGGAGAGCAAATTAAAGAAATGAGCTTAAATCTTTGTGTACTAACTCCTAATCAAATTATTTGGGATTCAGACGTGAAAGAAGTCATTTTATCTACTAATTGTGGTCAAATTGGCATAGTACCAAACCATGCCCCCATTGCCATGGTTATAGATATAGGTCTTTTGAGAATACGACTTAACAACGACCAATGGTTAACGGTGGCTCCGATGGGTGGTTTTGCTAGAATAGGAATAATGAAATCACCATTTTAGGAAAATGATGCGAAAATAAGTACTAACATTGATCTGCAAGAAGCTCAACAAGCTTTTGAAATAGTCGAAGTTAATTTGAGTGGAGCGGTAAGAGACAAGCAATTGAAGCAAATCTAGCTCTTAGACAAGTTAGGACACAAGTGGATGTTGCCAATGTTCCTACTAGTTAAGTTATTAGATCAAAATAAAAAGAATAAGTTTTTTAAAAGTTTATTATATATACACCATATGTTGATTTTGCTAATTGAACACAATCAAGTCTAATCTGATAAAAAAAAGAAGATGGGTAGAAAAACTTATTAGATATCATTTCATCGACACTCATATATAATAAGTTCTATCTATTATTGGATTTGAACCATGACTACTACCATATGAAAGCAATACTCTAACCACTAAGTTAAGTAGGTCATTTATCACTACAAATAAGAACCCATCACTTTGGGAATTATAGAAATAATAGGATTTCCAAGCAATACTAATTTCTTTCTGTTAAGCTTAAATAAAATAAATAAATTAGAGAGATATCATGTGGGATTATGAAATATCTATCTTGATAAGAAATTATCTATATGTTAATGTTAGTATTAGCCCTTAGAGTCAATTATGAGATGATTGATAAGTAAATTTTTATATTATATTTCATTAATAAAAAGTAAAGTTTATGGTTATTATATTTACTTTAGACCTATGTCAGATGAGTAAGTATAATAATATCCTAGGGTAGTATGTTCTAGTCTACAACATATCAATTGGTTAAATTGATAGTAGGAGGCTGTATATATATATATATAATGCTACTCATTACTATTCCTAATCAAACATTAATATACAAGGGCAATATTAGTCCGTTGAAACTAATATGTAGGTCAATTGATAATTTAATCTCACAAGTCATGGATATAAGATATTAAGTTGACACATGGTATATATTAGAGAATATGTACTGAATTGACCCACCATGAGAAAGCTTTATGGATCATTATATGTTATAATCATTCTCATAGTGATTATTGGTATGAAGAGTCCTTAGACTTGAAGTCACTACGATTCCTATATAAGGAGTTGTGTACTTTGGTATCGGCAAACGACACCTATAACAAGGTGGACTATAAGTTGATCATTGGGCATGCTGTTAAATTTTGGAAATTAAGTGACAAAAAAAATAATAATAAAGTTCCCTAGACTTAGAGGGCTTAAAGGCTAATTAACCTAAATTAAGGGTGGTTATGCGAATGATCGAAATTGGAGGGGCAATTTACAAAATGGCCAACCCTTAAGTTTCCTCTATGGGTGATCGCATTCACAAGCCAAGCCCTCGCAAACTTTCACTTTCCTTTCCCTTCTCCCTCGCGAGCCCTAGATCGCAGCCAAGCCACCCACTGTAAGTCGCTCCTCCTTCCACCCCCTTCACGTGAGAGGGAGTTGCGACGCTAAGCTTTGGTCTGAGGTGGGTACCTGACGGCGGGAGACCTAGCTTCTTCTTCTTCTCTTCTTCGTCACGACCAAGAAGAAGACACCAGACCTTCTCTTCTCCTTCACGATGCCCTAGCTACAACCTTTTCACTCGACGCCACCGCTCGCAGAGCATCAGTTAAGCCACACCTCCTGCTTCTCCCCGATTGCTTACTCTCCTTTTCCCGTCGCAATATCAGCGTAACCATCACCGACATTGGGGCGAAGCTGTCAGATCTGAGCAAGATTTTGGTACGGGCCTCAAATCAAGGTAAGGGGATCAAGAATTGGTTTCCTAATAATCTGTTCTTACAATTTGGGTGGATTTGCCTAGTTTGGCGTTTGAAATTCTCCCAATGCTCTTGTTCAGTTTTTGTGTTGATTATGTAGGATTTTGGGGTATCGATCACGGGCAAGAGTGTAACGACCCGCCTTCTGGTACTAAGCTTCAAGGCGGATCGCTACTAACTACTAACTGACTAACTGACTAATTACTGATTTCTAATAATGTTAAACCAACCGGGAGAATTTTAAAAATTCTTATTTTACTATTTACTGAACTAACAATTCATAAACATGTTGAGAGTACTAACTAGCCCAAAATAAAGCAAAACTTTTATTTTATTACCCTTGGCAGGATTCAATCCCCCAACCTCTGGGTTGCATGGCTAAAGCACTAACCAGCTGCTCTAGACCAATTTTGTTTTACACAGTACCAGTCGACTGCTATATGCCAGTCGACTGGTCGGGCCACAGAATGTTTCTGTGCCCGATACCAGTCGACTGGTATTTTCCCAGTTGACTGGTAATTCTGAAATCCCAGTTTTCATATTTGCTAGAATTTACCAAACTTGAGCCACAATGTACCAAAATCATATCTAACAAGCAGAATGACATAAATAAAGTTCCACGACTATTCTAAGACATTTATTACATGTTTTTGGAGGGTTTCTAGCATGTATAGCAACTTAGAAATCATAAAAACGACATGTAGAAGCAATAACATAAACGTGCCAAGTTCGTATCAACTTCTTATTGAAACTATTCATCATTCATATCTAAGGGCAATCTTAGCTACTACATGTCATTCTATATGGTGCATATATTTTAAAACAAGCATATCCTATGTATTTAGCATGTAAATCAAAAGTATCAAGTTCTTATCTCTAAAGCTTAAGCATGGATCTAAATTACCATATTGCAAGTAGTAACTCATATCATTCAACATTCGCTAAGCAAGTATTAACACAGGTAAATAAACTACTTTAATATACTAGGCACCACAAATAACGAGTCTAATTAAGTTCATACATGGTTCACATAACCTATTGCGAAAAAACTAAAGGAGCATAATAAAGACTTTCTATGCTTTGCTAGTTCCGAAGACTTTTATTCCAACTCCACCACCACACACACTTTGCATCAAGCCCGCCGCCTCCGCTACTAGTGCTTTCCTTTACCTGTATCTGCAGTATAAGGAAATGCAAACTAATAAGCATAAAGCTTAGTAAGTACCATCTAGCCTCACAAAACTATGAAAACTCGAATTATGCTTTTGTAAAACATGCTATGCACATACATGCTCATATCCATAAGTAATCATGCTAGGCTCATGCTAAAATACATATCATAGAATGTCATGACATATAACTGAGACATGGCACATACTGAACTAAAACTGAAAAGTAAGCTATAGCATGACATACATATCTGAACTGGAACTGAAACTAACTAACATAAAACTAATTATTGAATTCACCACATGCTTATATGAATTTCTGAAAACTAAATACATATAATAGGTGAAAATAATAATCAACTACTGTGGGCCCGGCAATGTACCAACTGTGCGCGCATCCCTAATAAACCCGAGGTAGCAAATCCCGAATCCATTAGGGTTCTACTAGGTTATCTAAATCTAGGGGCAACTAGGAGCCCATCCCATACTAGGTTATCTAAACCTAGAGGCAACTTGGAGTCTATCCCTAGACCGAAGCCCGGTACAATGCCAACTGAAAATAAAATAGTTCTTTTATACTTTTCTTTTTCTCTTCTGATTCTTGCTTTTACTAGGTTATCTAAACCTAGGGGCAACTAGGAGCCCATCCCATTGGACCTTGGTCCCAATCATAAACTGGAGCAAGAATTTCTATTCTTTAATGCTTTCTATAGCATTAACTGAACTGAACATTTTAACAAACACCTAATGTGCGTGCTTGTTCATAATTTACGATTTCTAATCGTAAAGCATAAATACAAGGAAATAAAGCATATGAAAAATCAACCGAAACTACTTATACTGCAGGTGAGGGATACTTACATCCTGCTCTAGGTTTCCTTATGAATATAATATGAAATCTCCGAGGGAACGTCAAACTTCGACGTTCTTCTTGCTCCTTGGCGTTCTCCTCGCGTCTACGAGAATTCTCGTAGAGAATAGGGCCTCTTGGGACCTTCCCTTCGTTTTCCCCTTGTCTTGGGCGGCAAGAGAAGAGGAGGAGAGGAAGAGGCGCAAGAGAGGGAGAGAGAAGAGAGTCTCGGGAGAGGGAGACGAAGAAAATCGTGGAGAGAGAGGGAGGTGTCGGCGCTGAGAGAAGGTGAGGAAAAGAGTGAATCTAAAAACCCTAAGTTCTCCTTTTATACTCATTGGAAAATTTTACTAACTTTGCCTTATTTATCTTTTCCTCTATTTAATATAAATGAAAACAGATTAGCCCACTTGGTAAGTCTCTTCCCTTCTCATGTGTAGGTCTAGGCATCAAATCCCACTTATGTGTTTTTTCTTTTTTTATCCCTTTTTGCCACTTTCGTTTATGGAAAAATTCTATAAAAATATCCATAAATTCGGAATAAATTCTAAGATATTTCTAAAATTAGTTTCAAGAATTTTCGGGCGTTACAAAGAGCATAGATTTGGATGAGGTCAGTGGGTTGAGTTTGGGTATTGTGATCATGACTCTGTTAGGTGTTCTTGTTGTTTTGTTTCTAGGTGGTGCTTTGATACAATTGTTTGTAGGTTGAATGATCGATTATGCTTGATCAATGGTGGTCAAAGAAGTTGTATCAGTTTTCTTGGATTCCATTTGCTCAGTTCTGGATGTGTTTTTGATCTAGTTTGATGCTACAGAGTGATTTCCTTGAGAGGATGGGGGATGTGGATTGGAGTCTGTTTTGGTGTTGAGCTATTGTTGTGACTAACTTGGTTTCTATGATGAGGCTGCCGTCAGCATGGTTCTGATGGGTTTGAGGTTATTTTGATTTCTATTAGATGAAGATCGATTAGCTATGTAGGAAGATTGCTTGGCTTTGAATTCTTCTCATTCAAATCCTGGTTCTTGCTTGTAGACTTCTCTACTACTCAGACTTATTTCGATTTGGTCTTGTCCTTGTGATGAGTGGGGATTTTGCCATGAGTTATAACTCTTGGAAATAACCCTTGTACTGTATTGAGTTTTGATCTAGTTGGGACTGGGTTAATGCGAAGTTAGGAGTTGATCCCAATACTAGTAGTGTGTACCTTAGCTGATTTGTAAATTATACAATTAGTTAAGTTGTATTTGTTTGGATGCAGAACATTGATTGGATTCCACATGTTGCAGATATATTTTTTTGGAAGGGAGTTTTCTACACGCACAGACTTCGTTGTATTGAGGCGGGTATCTCTGACTCTTCTTTTAGATTAGTCACAGATATATGCTTGATATGCTTGGTTTAGCAATAGAGTAATAGATTGTGATATTACTCTTCTATTTGTCTTGCTGACACTGTTTATGCTAGACCTGCATGTGATACCTATACCTTTAGGACTTAGGTTATGGTGCATTATCTACGATCCTTGCATATTATGTTGATATAGGTGGTCTAGATAGTGGATGTTGTTTGACCAGTGTCATGCATCATCGTGCACTGTGCATCACTGTCGATCAGGGACCCCCTTTGTGGGTGAGTCAGGTCGACAGTCATACCTACCCATACGACCACTCATGGGTTAGTGGTTGATGGAGTATTGGGTAGTGTGCTCTGTACTGCTCCGCTCATGCACTCATGGGTTAGTGAATCGGAGCGTGGTAGCAAGCAAATGTCCCTCCTTGAGTAGTCCATATACCAAGAGATGAGAGAGAGAGAGGTCTCTCCCCCATTTATATACATGGGGTAGGGGTAACACTCAGATAAAGATATCCTCCAGAGATGGCCTGGGGCTGATAGAGATATCGCCAGGATAGGTCATGGAGTAGGGGTGTTACATCGACAGCATTCCGTCTACCCGATCGCTCAGGAGCAGTGATGGTAGGGTACGGGCGGTAGTCACAGCCCTACGTCGGAGGGTGGCCTCCGCTCAGCTTCCTCCCGTACATAGGTGACGATGTCTGACCGATGGCAGCGGTGACCATGTCATTGCACCTTGTGCATACGCATATATTTTGCACTTACCTGTGCTTACTATATTTGATTGTTGCATATGATTGGCATGCTCATACAGGAGGCTTTTATGTCAGGGTTTTGGTGACACTGCTACAGTGGTTTGGTACTTTCTATTTCCTCGTCTTCAATTATACTTATTCTACCAGCACCTGTGTTATGTTGATAGCCTGTTACACTATTGCTATCTTAGACTATCCTGCGTATATGAGGAGATATCCGCTGAGTTCTATGACTCATTCCGTTAGCTTCTTATTTTTATTTCAGGATGATTATCTGGAGTGTGCCCGCCAGCCTGTCCCAGTTCACATATTCATCGAGATGATTTTGAGATTTTCTTCTATTTTGTTGGTGGTACATGTTGGTACCATTTTCCATACTTTTATACTTTACATTTCCGCTGTTGTTTTGTGTTCGGTTTTGTCATTCTATACGGTGGTATAGTTGTATTTTTGTAAGCAGTGGTGGCTTTTTGTGCATTGTGCTTTGTCGTAAGTCATACCGGTACGCAACTTTTGTTTTCGTTGGCGTTTTCGTTTACTATAGTCGGTTGTTTCAGCCCTATAGACTGTGGTACAATCGGCCGAGGTGATCGTAGAGGTTAGGGTTTCAAATTGTCCGCTGGGTCGAGGAAGTGGCAGTCTGATCTATATTGGACGAGAGGCTTCTCGGGGCGTGACACATGCAATAAGTTATGTGGAGAGATATGAGTGATATAGATGGGATTTATCCCTTTCATATGACGGAAATGATATTTGTGAGCATCTTAATTAAGTAGGACTATTAAAATTCATGGTCATACTCAAATAAGTTAATATGAAATATTGAGCTCATTTGATTAAGTGAGTCTACTTGGAGATCAAGAAACATAAAGATTGATAAGAGAATGAAATGGAATATGTCTCATTAACTAATCTAGATATCGAGGATAGAAGAACCAAGTCATACATGATAATAGGCATATAAAGGTTAGGTCGGATCTCGGCATTTTTGTCACTTAGATAGCAATGATGCATTATTAGATGTCACTCATTACATATGTATCTAAAATGATTTTAGAGACATTGCTAATGTTACAAGACTATATTAGGACCGGTAGAGAGCTAGAGGTGGTAATTAGCTTCTCTTTTGCTCCATGTAGATTTGTCGCTGCAGAAGACTTGAGTAATACTAACACTCTTGGATTTTGTAAGTACCCCCAGATGAGTTTTGATATAGTCAACCGAGTCAAGTTAGGTCCTGTTGTATTTGATCTTTGTGTCTAAGTGTGTAAGAGCATAAGATCGAAGGAAGTCGAGCAGAAGACGCAGCGGTCGAAAAGGATGGCACGGGAAGGGAGTCGACGGGCTCAATGCATCCGAGGGACATGAAGGTCTGCAAAAGATTACGCCGGTGGAGCAATAAGGACGCGTGCCATGTCCGAGGGATGAGAAGTCGAGAGAAAGCATGCTCGAGGAGAAGGCTAGAGGAGGGTTCGAGTGAGCCCAACTCCGGAAGGCCCGAGATCACCAAAGAATACTTGCTAGAGACTGGTCAGTACAGTATTGACCAAAGTCAACTTGGGCGCCCTTATGCACTCGGGCGACCGTGTTCCTAAGCACCCAAGTGCAATAGGCGCTCGAGAAGCCAATATTGATGTAGAAGTAGCCGTTCGCGAATGTTGTGAAGCGAATAACCCCTGAGCCACATGTCAGGCGCCCCTAAGCACTCGGGCGCTTGTGTAGGGCCATGTCAGCAATTGGATAAATTTCACTGGGGCTATAAATAGACCCCAAGAGCTCAACTACATTCAAGCAATTAACTGTACACGAAGTTCATTCTTGTTTTCCATTGTTTTCTTTAGTTCTTCATTGTGTAAGAGGTTTCTCCACCCACAAGGAGTATTCTGGAGATTGTCCTACATTTGCCTTGGATTAGCAATCACCCAGATTGCAACCAAGTAAACTATTTGCGCCTCTTTGCCTTTGTTTAGTTATTTAATTCTAATGTTATTATTTTGTTCATTAACTAACGCATATCTTTTTAAGAAAGAACAAAAGATTTGTCTATATTTTGCAGGGGCAATTCATCCCCCTCTTATCGACCGCACCGATCACTTACAAGTAGTATCAGAGCCATGACACTCCAGAAGGACTAACCATCATCTGAAGTATATACACAATGGTCGGACCAGTTATCTACATGCCAAAGTTCGAGGGGGAATTTGCTACCTGAAAGCAAAAAATACAGGTATTTTTAAAACTGACTTTGATTTATTACTAATCATGAAAAATGATTTTGTAGTTCCCAAAGACACAGATAATAAAGATAAAGACGAAAGTCTATGGACGAAAAAGGAGCAAGCAGAATTTTTAGCCAACGAGAAAGTAGAATTCCATTTGCTAACCGTACTACCTACAGAAGAAGTCAACCGAATTTGGACTTACCAATCAGCGGGGGAACTTTGGGAAAAGTTTCTAGAACTCCATGAAGGTACTTCTGAAACAAAGCTGGCAAAACGAGATCTGCTCCGCAACCAACTAAGCAACCTCTAAATGGAAGAAGGAGAATAAATTGCCCAGCTGCATGCCAAACTCAATGAGCTCATCATGGGACTTAAGAATCTTGGAGAAACGATAACAAGTCACAACACACAAAGGTATGCCTTAAACGCATTCCCAAGGACCTCGGACTAGACTTTTGTAATAGAAGCGTACTTCATTTCTAAAGATCTTGAGGTAAGTACCTTAGAATAATTATTTTCGACATTAGAACTTCATGAATCTTGATGCGTAGGAAAAAGTAAGTTGGACAACATAGTACTAAGCATAAGGAGGATTCAACAAGAGGAGGAATCTTCAGAAGATGAAGAAAACACAACATACATGATAAGAAATTTATCCTAGTATTTCAAATCTAAAAGACATAATAAAGTGTAGGGCATGAAATGTTCCCCAAAGAAAAGAAAGATCTGTTACTACAATTGTAAGGAGGAAGGGCACATCAAGGAGAACTACCCAAGGCTAAAGGTGAACAAATCCAATAAGACCAAATACAAGAACCTAAAAGTCACATGGGATGAATCATCATCAGACGAGTCCGATCTCATGGAACACGCTAGACTTTCGCTAATGGCCACCCATGAAGAAGAAGAAAGCATCGATGAAGGGGGAGCCACATATGAAGATACCAACGACAAAGAGGGAGCTTCGGACTTCAAGAAAGGCATGGTAATTGAGGTATGTTTTCTACCTCCTGTTAAACTTTATTCAGGTATTAAGGCAATGATGAAATCGATATGCAAATTAGAAAATAAAAATTTAGAATTAAAAAAATAACAAGCTTCTTCATGCCCACTTGAAATGTTTGACAAATTGAAACATGAAAATGATAAGCTAGAGGAAGAAATTGAAGTATTCAAAAATCATCCATGCTTAAAAGTTCCTAGTTCTAAAATTAGATACACTGGAAGACTAAATTGGTATTTATGATATCACAGAGGTTAAATTATAAAAAATCTTAAAACTTATATTCCACCTAAATTTTTGATTAATTCTATTGGAAAGAACTTATTTTACGTCCCAAAATCTATACTACATTGTTGGATTTCATTTATTACATCCATGTCAATTATTAATTAATATTTTTTGGTAATTAAAGCATTATTTATAATCCTTTTGAATTTTTTTCAAAGATATAACTATTATAGAAAATTTAGTTATATATATTTTTTTTGATGATAGAGTCTGTTGTGAGCTATCCACAAGATTTTTTTTTGAAATTTTTAACAGTTAAATAGATTTATTATGAGTTTTTACTCAAAAATATATTTTTAAATTTTAAAATTACTTAAAATATTAATTTCATCAAATCTAATTTTTCAGCATCTATGGATTATCTTTTAAGCGTTGAATATTTTTAAAAATTTATTTAAAGTCGAAATCAAATTTTAAAATTATTTTTTCAAAATTATTAATTCTGAATTCAAAATTATCTTTTTAAAAGTTAGAAAAATGATTTTACTTTGATAATTTTTACATAGATGAGTTTGCTAAAATTCTAACTTGGATAAAAATTTGAGTAATTTTTGAGTAAAAATAAATTTTTTATAAATTGTCTTTCAAAAATTGGACTTTAGATTTTAAAAATAATTTTGATCAAATTTTAATAAACTGATCTTTGATATGTTCTAAATTTTTTTTAAATATTTTGGATGCTTAAATAATTTTTTATGAATTTTTGTAAGACAATCTTATTAGTTTTATTTTTTCTCTTAACATGTTTAAATTTTGATGTGATCAAAGAGGAAGAAACTAGGATTAAGTTAAGGGGGAGGCTTGATTTCAAATTTTTGTTTTTAAATTACATTGTCACATATTTATTTTTATATTTTATATGTTTTTTAACCCTAACTTAACTCAGGTTGATGCACATCAGAAAGAAAGAGATTATAAATACCAAGTTAGGTCATGTTGTGTTTGATCCTTGTGTCTAAGTATGCAGGAGCTTAGGAGTGTAGGAAGTCGAGCGGAAGACGTAGCGGTCAAGAAGGATGGCACGGGAATGGAGTCAATGGGCTCAGTGCATCCGAGGGGTGCGAAGGTCTGCGGAAGAATACGCCGATGGAGCGAGAAGGACGTGCGCGATGTCAAAGGGACGAGAAGCCGGGAGGAAACACACTTGAGGAGAAGGTCGGAGGAGGGTTTGGGTGAGCCCAACTCTGGAAGGCCCGAGATCACTCAAGAAGACCCGCTAGAGACTAGTCAGCACAATGTTGACCAAAAGTCAACTTGGGCGCCCCTATACATTAGGGCGCTCGTGTTCCCGGGCACCCCTATGCACTCGGGTGCTCATGTTCCCGAGCGCCCTAGTACATACAGGCACTCGAGAAGTCAATATTGATGCAGAAGTAACCGTTCATGAATATTGTGAAGCGGATAACCCTTGAGCCATGTGTCAGGCGCCCCCTAAGCACTCGAGTACCCGTGTAGGGGCACGTCAACGATCTAATAAACTTTACTGGGGCTATAAATATACCCCCAGAGCTCAGTTACATTCAAGCACTTAACTATACATGAATTTCATTATCGTTTTCTACTGTTTTCTTGAGTTCTTCATTGTGTAAGAGACTTTTCCACCCATAAGGAGTATTCTGGAGATTGTGCTATATTTGTTTTGGATTAGCAACCACCTAGGTTGCAACCAAATAAATTGTTTGTGCCTCTTTGCCTTTGTTTAGTTATTTAATTCTTATGTTATTATTTTGTTCGTTAACTAACATATGTCTTTGTTAAGAAAAAATAAAAGATTTGTCTATATTTTATAGGGGCAATTCACCCCTCCCTTCATGCCTATCACACCGATCACCTGTAGATTTTACTTGGTATCCACCTCTTTAAGGTGACTAATTCAAGGATCTACTCTTCCTCACTCACTTATCCAATATGAAAGACTCCTTCGTGGAGGTGGAGAAATCTCATACAAGCTCACAAGAAGATACAGTAAGAACTCAAGCAAATATAAAATAAATCTTATATGATTTACACACTTATATCCTTGCTTGTCTTTCTTTCTTCTTCTTCTTGCTCGAAAATGCGTCTTGAAGTGCAACAACACTTGCTCAAGAATTGACATTGAAGGAGGAGGAGAGATGTCGCTTCAACTTGCATGAAAACCCTATATAGCCGTGAGCTAGGGTTCGTTAATCGATTATCCAATCTATTACCACATCAGATCTAGCCATTCAACGACTATTTTTTTTGAAATTTAATCGATTGGCCAATTGATTAAGAAGATTTTAATCGATTGGCCAATTGATTAAGAAGATTTTAATCGATTGTCATTCAGCACGTTTCTGTGCTCTTGCACAATACAGCTTTAATTGAGTACCTAATCGATTAAGCACCTTACTATGCTCTTCGCGATATTACCTTAATCGATCACCCAATCAATTAAGAGCATTCTTAATCGATTAAAGCTGGTTCTGTTCTTGCAACAAAAGCCCACCAATCGATCACCTGATCGATTAGTGTTGCTCTTAATCGATCACCGAATTGATTATGAGCCATTGTATTTCTCATGAGAAATAGTGCTCCAATCGATCACCTAATCGTTTGGATTAGGCCAATCAATTACCTAATCGATTGCCCATGCCCTAACTTTCTTAAACCAAATCTAGGGTTCCCTTTGCCTAAACCTTCAGTCAACCGTGACCTATTAGGATTTCCATTGCCTAGTTCATAACTAGGACTTCTCTCGTGGCAAGTGTTTAGCTCCTAGCTAACCACCAATCTTAGACTTCACCTAGTTCCCAACTATGTCTGCCTAGTTCCACTACAACTTTACCTTGTCTAACCGTAGTTAGGTCTAGTCTCTCGGTAGACTTCCACCTTGCCAACATACGATCTCTTAGATTCACTTAGAATTCACCTAGTTCCCAACTAGGTCTGCCTAGTCCTACTATGACTTCATCTTGCCTAACCATAATTAGGTCTAGTCTCTCGGTAAACTTCCTGTTAGTAATATGAGAGAAGTGTCCTAAGGCAATCGCCTTATGATTGTAAACATTTATTTTAATAAATGAAAATTTACTATTTGAGTATACATATTTGTGTATTTGATTGGGATCTTAAACTCATCTACTGAATGTCCGCAATACAATTCACAGCATGAGAGAATTTGTGATGGAATCACAACTAGTGATTATCTCTACATGTGCAATTGTGAAGTATTGAAAATATCCCTAGTCGATGAATTGATAAATACGGACACTATCAATTCTGTTGAGACTAGCATGGGTTATTCTCTAATCAGCAGATTCTCACTGGCTGGTGACATTGGGATGTCCAGAGATAAACATGGATGCTACTTAAGGGAACTAGTTCATTGGAGTGACTGACTGTAAAACTTCATATGGTAATCTACAAATAGATATGTCAATGAAAGTTATTACTGCAGCTTAAGTGCGATGTTCCTTTGACTTGCGGTGTTTAAGTCATCTTGGTCATGGAGACTTATACTTTAACATCTTAAGCAAGCATCTCCAAGGAGGTGTGGACCCAGGATGGTTGGGTATAAGCCGAAGTGCCCGAAGATGTTTGAACAGCCTACAAAGGATTCACCACTCCTTGCGAGGAGATGTATACCCAGGCCTATCGTCGGATTGTTACTCAAAGCCTCTGGCCAGAGCATGTCATGTTTAGAGTATGAGTCTCTTAAATACATGAGAGTAATTAGAAATCCAAAGGACGAGAAAGACACTACTTGGGCTAGGTGTGACGTAGTCAGCTTAGTGGGGACTGACACACACAGACCATGTCCTGAACCAAGTGGGTATAAGATGGTGAAGGGAATGGGGCACGATTCATTAGAGCTGCTGAAGGGTTTCAGAATTATTTCTGAGGTCAACCGTTGATCTTTCGATTAATTGGGGATCATGATGTACTACTAGGTGCCACTCATGATCGTTTTATGATTGATGAATTATAGACGGCCAACATAAATCGAAAGCCTATTTAGTCACACGCACTACGAGTAATCCAGGGATTTAAAACGAGTTAAAAATTGGATTTTCCGATCAAGAGAAATAAGTCGAATCTGAGTTTATCAGAGGCGCATGGGAAACTTAAAATGGCTAAGTCTTTTGAAGGCTTATTGGGCGAATTAAATGAGTTTAATTCGCGAGGAGATGGGGCTTGGTGTGGCCGGCCAAAGAGGGTGCCCACCCTCTTTGGTTTGGCCGGCCACATTAAAGAGGGAAACCAATTTAATTGGTTTAAATTATAAAATAAATCAAGTACGATTTGTTTTATACAATTATGGATAAATAAATTAATTTATATAAAGAGATTTATATAAAGAAATTTATATAAAGAAAATTGTAGAAATTTATTCTTTTTATGGAAATTAAAATGAACCATGAATTGGTTTAATTTTAATTTATAAAATCAATTATGAATTGATTTTTCCATGATAAGAAAAATTTTATACAAATTTTATTCCATAATTAAAAGGAGAGATTATTTGTTTTATTATAAAGTTAGTTATAATAAAATTAGGCATAACGGATTAATTCATAAGAAAATTTATAAGATAAATTTCTTATGAAAATTTATTCCGTTAATTCTGTTAAAAGGGAGACTTGGCAATGGAGAGGCTACTATATAAAGGAACCAAAGGCAAGCCTTGAATTCCAACAATTAATCAAGAGATTAAGAAGCTCTCTCCCTCTCTTATTCTCTCCCTCTCCTTCTCTCCTCCTCCTAGGGCCGGCGCCGCCCCCCCCCCCCCCCCCTTCCTCATCCTAGGGCCGGCGCACACCCCTCCTAGGGCCGGCGCACCCTAGGGTTGTCGTGAGTCATCTCCACCAAGTAGGTGCCAAAGAAGAAGAAGCGGGTCGCAACTCCTTCCTTCCCGGAATTTTGATTCCGTTACTTGGTGGTTAGTTTCCATCTTTCTCTCTTGTTTTTCTAGTTGTGCCTTTGGAGAATCTAGTAGTTCTCGTCGGCACAAAACTCGTGGCTTTGCGAAGTCATCCCGAAGAGAACTCGGCGTGGACGCGAATAGAGGCGGAGCTTCCAAGGGACGCTACGGTTGGATCTCGTCCCTTACTTCGAGTTACGCGAGGTACTAAGTAAATTAGTTTACTTTTCCACAAAATTTTAATTTATGATCATGTCAACACATCATAAGGTCGCATGCTAGATACGAGGTTAAAATAATTTAAGAAATTATTTATGCTAATTCTTTCGCTGCACGTAAATATTTTAAAATTTACGAACCCGTATCCTTGTCAACATGCACCCGGTCCCAACACTTCCACCTTGCCAACATACAATTTTCCATATCCACTTGGACTTCACCTTTGCCTAACCCTAGAGTTAGGACTTCACCAATCAAGTCTCTAGTCATCCTTGACCCAATTGACTTATTACACATATATTGTCAAATATTGAAACTCAAACTCAAACCTATTGGTGCAATCTTCGTTAGGTCATGGTTGACCTAGTTTGACTAGGCTCAGTTGAGTTTAAGTTTCAATGTTTGACAATGATGTTTGAATATTGTGTGAGTCGAGTGGGTCAAGATTGACTAGAGACTTGACTGGTGAAGTCCAGATGGATTGGAGAGATTGTATGCTAGCACGAGTAAAGTCCTAGCGGGACTAGGCACACCTAATGAGACTAGGTAAAATCCAAGTGGATCGGGGAGATCGCATGATGGCATGGGAAAAGTTCTAGTGGGACTAGGTGTGGGATCGTTTAGAATTGATAGAGGGGGGTGAATATCGATAAAATTTTCGGATATAAAAAAGAATAATATGTAGCGGAAATTCAAAACAATGCTAACACGCTTTCTTTTACTTGGTTCGGAGTCTAGATCGGCTCCTACTCCAAGGCCTACGGTCCTTGACCGTTTATGTTGGGCAATTTTATATTTCGCAAAAAGGTTACAAATTTAAAGCACGAATACAGAATTGAGCTTAAGTAATTAAATTAAAAATACCGACGACCAGAGAAGGACTAGAAGATCGGAGCAGCGGGTCATCGTTGGCGCTTGAAACTTGAGCATGGAGAGATTAGAGTAGAGCGCTTGAGTATTTGTGTTGGAAGAAGTGTTGTCTGGGAGCAAGGGGTGAACCCCTTTATATACAGCCGTCTGGAGCGCCTGTGTTGAATGGGGCGCCTGACATGTGTGCCTATCTGTGTGCATCTTTATCCACAGACTTGGCCAGCTCTTATCCCTTCAACCAGGGCGCCTGGGACGACTGGGGAGCTTGTATGGTCACGGGTGCCTCCCTTGCTGATGTGGAGGCTCAGCTTCGCAGACTGCTGGAAAACACCCTTCTGGGGTGCCTGTATGATCAGGCGCCTGGGAAGCAGAGAACTCCATCATTTGTTCCTGCAACTAGGGTTAGTTCCAAAACACAAATAATAGATAAATTAAGTATAGTTAACAACCTGCGTTGTCTTGGTTCTGATTTTGGGGTTCCAAAATCGAACCCTAGGTCAAACTGACGCCTAATGTTCCCTCCTACGGTGAACGCATCCTCACCTACTCCTCTCAGGAGAATTTACCTTTTGCCAACCGGCTCCTCCGGTTGAACTTTTGCTCGATCTTCCGAATCATGACTTCGTGCCCAGTCCACGACCAAGACTTATTGCCCAACCCTCGGTTAGGTCTTCAGTGCCTAGCCCTCTGCCAGGACTTATTGCCCAATTCCTTAAATCAAGACTTCATGCCTCACTTACCTAGGACTTGTCCTGCGCACTTAAACAAATTCATTAGATCACAATGTAACCATAACTTATGAACCCTTTGTCATTATCAAAACTCAGGTTCGATCACGGTGCTTCCAGCACCAACACTAGGCACACCTAGTAGGACAAGGTGAAGTCCAGGTGGATCGGAAAGATCGTACTCTGGCACAAGAAAAGTCCTAGTGGAACTAGGCACTCTTAGTGGGATTAGGTGAAGTCTAGGTGGATCGGGGAAATCACATGCTGGCACGGGAAAAGTCCAAGTAGGATTAGGCAGACTTAGTTGGGAACTAGGTGAAGTCCAAGTGGATCGGGGAGTTCGCACGTTGGCACAAGAGAAGTTCTAGTTGGGAACTAGACAAGAGAAAATCCAAGTCGGTCAAAGGTTTGATTAGACACTTAGCGAGAAAGTTCTAATAGGTCATGGTTGACTAGGGTTAGGTAAGGGAACCCTAGACTTGAGAGCTAAGCAAATTAGGATTTGGCAATTGATTGGATGATCGATTGGGCTATTGTCTCGTGAGAATAGAAATATCCTTAATCGATTGGGTGATCGATTAAGAGGGTCTGCTAATCGATTGGGTGATCGATTGATATAGGATTATCGCAAGAACATAAGCATGTTGAATCGATTGGGAAATCGATTAAGAAGAACCGTAATCGATTGGTCAATCGAGTACGACTATATTGCGTGAGAGCACAGAAAGGTGTTGAATTGATTCAACAATCAATTAAGATCTTCTTAATCGATTAAGCTTCAAAAATAGCTATCGAATGACTATCTGACATGATAATCGATTGGGTAAACCCTAAGTCGCTGGTATATAGGGTTTTCATGCAGGTTGAAGTGAGAACTCTTCGCATCTCTTCCTCTACTTCCATGTCATTTCAAAAAAAGTCTTGGAGCATAGTGTTGCTGCATTTCCAAGATTCTAGAAGTGATTCCAAGCTAGAAGAAAGCAAGAAAAGCAAGAGAGCTCATTTGTGTAAATCTTATAAGATTTCATTTGTATTTTGCTTGTTCTTCATTTATTCTTCTTATAAGCTTGTACGAGGCTTCTCCACCTTAACAAAGGAGATCTTTCAGTGTATGAGAGAGTGAGAAAGAGCAGATTCTTGGATTAGTCACCTCAAGGAGGTGAATACCAAGTAAATCCTAAGTATTAACATTGCTCGAGTCTTCCACTGTATCAAATCTTTGTCGAGCAAAGATCAGAGCTAATCACCCCCTCTAGCTTGCCTACTAGTCCTAACATAACCCACTCGAGTTCAGTCAAACTGGTCAATCTTAACCTAAGGATGATTGCACCAACATACTACCTTCGCATGGATCGTTGGAGGGATTATTTTTTCCCACTATGTATATATGTTATTTTTCGCAAAAGAACCCTACAGTTAAGATGTCTATAACAAGGGCTATAACTCAGTTGGTAAGACACCTCATTTACACATGCACCAATGCTTTTTAAAGGAGCCAATTATGCAATCAACATAATTGACCATATTGAAAAATTGATGTCTTACTCCATTCCATAGGTTCGAGGGTGTTAGAGTTTGGTGACCCAAATTCTGTTTAATCCGTTAATATTTATTAGATGTTTTCTTATTAATATGTTAATTAACATATTCTTTATAAATCTGTTAATTAACAGTTTCGTTATTAATTTTTTATTTGACTAAGTATTCTAAGGTCCCTATAAATTGTGTATCTCATAGACAAGTTGGATCAATCAATGAAGAAAGTTATTTGGTTACCTCTTCTTTCTTTCTCTCTACCTCTCTTCTCTCTCTACTTCTCTTTACTTTATTATATGAGAGTTACCGTTTTTCCGTCGTAATTTCATTTCAAGTGGTATCAGAGCCAGGTTGGATATCAACCAGGATTAATGACAACGGCAAGTATGAAGGAAAAATCCACTGCTACACTATGGCTAAAATTGGAGCAGTTGTGCATGACAGAGAAGTCTAGTGAGGTTGATGTTGCCAAAAATCACAGTAATGGTGAACTTCTCGTTGCCTCTGATGCTGATTTGAAGCAGAGTGAGGAATGGATTCTTGATTCTGGCTGTACGTTTCATATGTGTCCCAATCGGGATTGGTTTTCAACATATAAAACGGTTTTGAGTGGTGTCCCAATCTTGATTCTCCATCAATTGCTATTGAAAGAAAAACTGCACAAGAGGTATGGTCTGGTACTCCTGCTAGTTATTCTAATTTAAGAATTTTTGGATGTCCTGCATATGCTCATGTTGATAATGGAAAGTTGGAGCCTCGTTCGGTGAAGTGCATATTTATAGGCTTTAGACAAGGAGTGAAGGGATACAAACTTTGGTGTCCAAAGACCGGGAAAGTCATCATCAGTAGAGATGTTATTTTTGACGAGACTAGCATGCTTCAGGGGTCCCCATCTAAAACTCTTTCTGAGGAAGATAAGCAGAAGACAAGCACACAGGTGGAGATTGAGATTGAGCCGATATCTACAGAGACTACTCCAGAGCCTATTCTAGATGTTGTGGATGGAACGAGCTCATCACAAGCACCTTCACAATATTCCATTGCAAAAGATAGGCCTCGGAGAGAAATTAGACGCCCTCAGAGATATGCAGAGGTTGATTTAGTCGCTTATAATTTAAACGTGGCTGAGGAGATTGATTCCGATGAAGAACCTGAGACATATTCAGAAGCAATTAGCTGCAATAATTCTGGTAAGTGGATAATTGCTATGCAGGAGGAGATGGAGTCACTTGGTAAGAACGACACATGGGACTTGGTGAAATTACCTAAGGGTAAGAAAGTTGTTCACTGTAAGTGGATATTTAAAAGAAAGGAGGGAATACTGGAAGTTGAAGAAGCCAGGTACAAAGCCAGACTAGTTGCTAAAGGTTTCAGTCAGATTCCAGGAGTAGACTTCACTGATGTATTTTTCCCAGTTGTAAAGCATAGTACGATTCGAGCTTTCCTTGGTATTATGGCCATGTATAACTTAGAGTTGCAGCAGTTGGATGTGAAGACAGCATTCTTACATGGGGTACTTGAGGAAGAAATCTATATGCAACAACCAGAAGGTTTTGAAGTCTCAGGAAAAGAGGATTATGTATGCTTGCTGAAAAAGTCCCTTTATGGTTTGAAGCAGTCACCTAGGCAATGGTATAAAAGGTTTGATTCGTTTATGATCACTCATGATTTCAGAAGAAGCAGCTATGATAGTTGTGCCTACTTTAAGAAAACTAATGATGAATCATTTATTTATCTGCTCTTGTATGTTGATGATATGTTGATTGCGGCCAATAATAAGGAAAAGATAAGAAAGGTCAAAGCACAACTAAGTAAAGAATTCGAGATGAAAGATTTGGGAGCTGCAAATAAAATACTTGGGATGGAGATTCTGAGAAACAGAAATGCAGGTAAATTATACCTAAGTCAAAAAGGGTATATTGAGAAAGTACTTCATCGGTTTAACATGCATTCTGCCAAGTCTATTAGTACTCCGTTAGCTACACACTTTAGACTTTCAGCTGATTTATGTCCGCAGTCAGATGATGAGGTTGATTATATGTCACGGGTTCCATATTCTAGTGCAGTGGGATCTCTCATGTATGCTATGGTTTGTACACGCCCAGATTCATCACATGCAGTGAGTACAGTTAGTAGATACATGGCAAATCCTGGTAAAGAGCATTGGAAGGCAGTTTAGTGGATTTTCAAATACTTACGAGGGACTTCTGATATTTGTTTGCATTTTGGGAGAAATAGAGATGCAGTTATTAGATATGTTGATTTTGACTTTGCAGGTGACCTTGATAAAAGAAGATCACTTATGGGGTACGTGTTCACTGTTGGTGGTTGTGCTATCAGTTGGAAAGCTACTTTATATAATACAGTTGCATTGTCCACTACAGAGGCTGAGTATATGACTATTACGGAAGCTTGTAAGGAAGTTATTTGGTTGAAAGGACTCTTCAGTGAGCTTAGCGAAGACTTGCATATTACTACAGTCTTTTGTGATAGTCAGAGTGCCATTTTCCTCACGAAGGATCAGATGTTTCATGAGAGGACAAAACACATTGATGTGAGGTATCATTTTATACGTGATGTTATTGCTCGTGGTGATATTATTGTTAGGAAAGTCAGTACTCATGATAATCCTGCTGATATGATGACTAAGGCACTCCCTATAGACAAGTTTAAACATTGCTTGGACTTGGTTGGTGCTAGATGCTGAGATTTACCTGTGGGGGTTTTATGGAAGAGGTGGAAAATGTTCTTTTAAAGATTTATGGAATTCGCGTCAAGGTGAAGATTGTTAGAGTTTGGTGACCCAAATTCTGTTTAATCCGTTAATATTTATTAGATGTTTTCTTATTAATATGTTAATTAATATATTCTTTATAAATCTGTTAATTATTAATCCGTTTTTTCGCCGTAATTTCGTTTCAGAGTGAACATGAAAAGCATAGCCTTACCTGACAAATATTTGATTCGGTCTGATTCATGCGCTAATTATTAAGTTGACAAATCAAGTTGAACCTGCTAGTGATTTGATAACTAATAAGGTAAATACCCATCCCATTCAATAGAAGGGGACTAAAAAAAACCTCTTTTCGCTCTATGAACTTAAAGGTGTATGAAGTCTCATATTCGACTATTCCAGTGAGGCGATAGATATTCTATTTAACTTAGGTTAATCTAGGCCGAAGGCAGACCTAAGTCAATGTAATACTTCCTTGAAACACTTTGATATTGCTCCTAGATCGGAATACAAATAATGAATCATAGCACATGGAGTCATCTCATTATGTTCCTCTAAAGATAAAATATGGTAGAATTACTGATTTTTACATCAGTTGTTGGAAGAACCCAATGCAACAAAATGCATGTTGGGCTTTGAAACAATTCAAATCATTTCGATAATAATAAGTTTGATCCGTTTTACCGAGAAGGTCTGCGATTCAAGTCTGAACAATCCTATAATTCTAATATATTTTATATTATTTTAGTATAACTTTCATTTTCTCATAGTGTGGGCAGGTTTCGTAGTAATGAAAGTATTACCAAATCTTCATGTAAATACATAAGATAAGAATCGAAAAAAATTCAATTGATCTAATATGTACTTCTCAATTTTCAAGTAAATTATTCACCCTTTCTCATTAATAATCGTGGATGAATTAAATATTACATTTTCTTCTTTTCCTGTACATGATCAAAGAGTCAGTGACACACTTTTGTTTTTTATACTGAATCCCAATCAATTTAGGAAGTGGAAATCATGACATGATTCCTACTAAAAATTTCAATCTGACCCAACGAAATCTAATCCTAAGTAACATGTGTCTAAGATATATTTATCTTGATCTTAGGTCTTGTATTTATAGAAAAACTCTGTCCTAACTAATCGTTAATTTTTTTTGGTAGAATAAGAAAAATCATAGAGCAATGATATACAACGTGAATGACGTGGTATTTTTCGTGTAGATATCCGATTGTCGTTTAGACACCGTCGGCGGCTTTCGATTGTCGTCCCGAACTAAACTATATCCTAGGGATACGGTGAATCCATCAAGGATTATTATAATTAAAATATCATAATATTTAAGTTAAATTTTATGTTAAAATTTTAAGTTATCTATCATTTTTCAAAATCTTATTGATGGATTCACAAACAGAGAAGGACCTTTTATGAGGCTATATATATATATATATATATATATATATATATATATATATATATATATATGGTTTTTCTCTCCTGCGGACCGTGATGTGCGGACTTCCCATGCGGACCAGATACCCAGACCGATTAGGCCCTTGCCTATCGGTCTAGCGCCTCGGTCGCGCACGCGGTCAGCACTGAGCGGTCCGCAGGAGAGAATAACTGTATATATATATATATATATATATATATATATATATATATATATATATATATATATATATATATAACTGCTCTGTTGCGGTCCGCGCCCTGCAGACCGCGTGCGCAAAACGCCTAATCGGTCACGGGACCGCTGATATCGTTCACAGAGAGGCTCGGCGAGTCCTCCTATCGTACCGGCGGCCTTCGGCCGCCGCCCCCGAACAAAACTATAACCCAGGGGGGGGTGAGCTATTAACCCTAGGGGGTAGGGTGAACCCATCGGTGTACGGTGATCGGTCACGGAGAGGCTTGGTGAGTCCTCCGATCGTACCAGCGGCCTTCGGCTGCCGCCTCCGAACAAAACTATAACCCAGGGGGTGAGCGATGAACCCTAGGGGGTACGGTGAACCCGTCGAGGTATGCTCCCGGGCCTTCCCGAGCCCCTACGTAACCAATCAGGCAATGCCTGATCGGTCATGGGACCGATCAGGCATTGTCCTGATCGGTCACGGTGACCGATCAGGAGTGTCGCGCACGCGGTCCACAGCAGAGCAAACTCGTACACACACACACACACACACACACACACACATACAATAGTGATCTGCTGCGGACGCTATTTGCGGACTGCGTGCATGGCTTCGGTTTTGCGTGGCGTCCGTGGATGTGTGCGTGGCAAAAAAATCGCGTAAGCCCTCACCGCAGCTCACTCTTTCTCAACCAGACTCCCTCTCTCGCGACCGCAGCGCCGCTCTCCCGCCTCCCTCCCTCTCTCGTGTCCCTCGCCTCCCTCCCTCTCTCACAAACACCGCAGCTCTCTCTCGCTGCGGCTCCTCTCCCGCCTCCCCCCTCGCCGAAGCAAGACGCAGCCCTCTCTCCCGCCGACTCCTCTTGTGTCCAACTCTCTCTCGTCCATCGCCGAAGCAAAACCCGCAGCTGTCTCTCGCCGACTCCTCTCGCGTCCGGCTCTCTCTCTCATCCATCGTTGAAGCAAAGCCCGCAGCTGTCTCTTGCCGACTCCTCTTGCGTTTGGCTCTCTTGCGCGTCCATCGCCGAAGCCACTCCGCAGCTGTCTCTCGCAACCTCCTCTCCCACCTCCCCCCCCCCTCGCCGAAGCAGGTAAACCCTAACACTTTATTTTTTTGTTGTAGAAAATTATTTTGTTGTAGAAAATTTCGTAAAATTCCCTAGTTCATTAAAATTGTAGAAAAATATTGTAGAAAGCAATAGGCAGTGACTCATTTTTCATAGTGAATCATTTTGCTGTAGAAAAATGCAATCTTAACCTAATGAAAATTGCAAACTTAACCTAATCATTTTGCTGTAGAAAATTGCAAAATGATTAGGTTAAATTGCAAATTGACTGCAAAGTGAAAATATAAGCAGTGTTTGTTTTGCAGTATAAGCAATGTTTGTTCAATTTTTATTGCTATTTTTAGGTTATAAACACCGTTTGTTTTTTTTAGGAAATTTGCAAGGTAGCGTTTCCTTTTATAAAAAATGGTATGTTGTTCATTTTAATTTCTAATGTTATGGTTATACAAAATTATGAATGTTATTTTTAATGTAGGGAAAAACTTATGTTGTATTGGTCGGATATAACCCATGTATTTATGATTCATGGATGAAAACATCACGTCAAGTTCATGACTTTAGTGGCAACATACATAAATCTTACAAAAGTAGAGAGGAGACAGAAAAAGCGTATCAAACGTACTTGGATATAAAATGTGCACCAGCTTCTACTTCATCCTATACAACTTCAAGTTCGACTTCGAGATCAAATCCAAATTCTGATAGCAGACTTTCAAAGTCCGAAAAAAATTAAGTATAAGGATACAATGAAACAGATAGTGCATCTTTTGGATCTTTAGCAATTAGTAATAGTGATTAGGCATGTTAGGTTATTTCAAATTCTTGTTGGTGTTGAAATGCAAATATTTGTTTTATCTAAGTTCAAGTTGAAACAATGGTGTTATCTGAAATGTTGGTTGAGACATGTAAAACAATGGTGTTTACTTATCTTTGAAATTATGTTTGAATGATCTTGGTGGGGTTAGTTGTGCATTTCAATTCCAACCATGTAAAACATCTATTTGATCTGAATGTAAGCTACCTAGAAGGTGTTGTAGAATTACAACCATGTAAAGTTCGGTCGTTGCCTCATCTTTGGAAGTTAAGGAACTCATCAAAGCTAATCCTTTCATTTGCAACAAGTTAACGTTTCCAACTTTTACAGCTTTTCACTTGCAATCACTAATCATCCAAAGGTGCAAAGTTAATTTCTCCTTATTGCACGATTACTTTGATTAGCTGATACATCCAAAGATTGCTAATGTATATGATGCACTTTATATTTCAGATGTGTATGTTTTATTTGTTTGGTATCCATGGATTTTTCATTAAAATTGGCCTCTACCAAGGAAAACATTTTCTTGTTTGATGTTTGACATCTTTGTTATACTTCATGCATTGAACTTGTTAAGAGGACCCATCATTTATGTGCTGCCCCTACAATGAGTTTATGTGCTGATCATTTATGTGTAACCCACATCCCACAGCCTATGTAATCCCCGGCCTCTCAGGTATGGTGTAGCCTCTGAATGCTGGTATAGGTTGTTTGATGTGCATTCAGCTTCAACGTCTGTGATTGCAACTCCCCTTATGAATGTCTTATATCATTCAACAGCATAAGAGAGTGGAATTCTAATTGTTGGACTCGAAGGGGGTTAGTAGTTATAGCATTTTTCCATACCTTTATTGCTTCCCCCTGATTTTGAGTGGATACATTTAAATGTGTTTCATGTTCTTTGGTGCCCCACCATTTTCAATTCCATTGAAGTTAATAGCAAAAAAAAAAATTCTGTACTCTGGTATGTGTTCTCTCCTTTCTCTTGTAGTCGATCAGTTCTATTCGAGTAGATGCACTGCAAAGGACAGTATGGAATGGTGGGCAACAGAGGGTGAAACGACTGGGAAATGTAGACTTCTCCAGAGTGGTGATCAACTATTTGAATTGGAAAAGTCAAATGAAATTGTATTACAGATCTTTGAATTGGTTTGTTTTATTAGCTCAGTCTATTTTAATTTTTAAACCCTTGTATTTTTATTTGCATCAGATCCTACAGGAAGCCTTTTAGAATAACTGTTTTGTTTTATTTTTTTCGTCTAAGAATACACTCACTTCCCTCTTCTTTTAGTTTTTCTATATATTTGGATAGTGTTTGTTTTGATCTCATCAGGTGCTTTCTTTGCTAGTGTTTCTTTGATGTTTGTAAGAATAAATCTAAAATCACCTTCGAACTGTGTGATGTCTTTGTTGCTAACTCAGTTTACACAAATTTACAAAATTGTGTGTCATTTAGACACCATAAGGAATATGTCAACCGCTATGATTGACTGACAGATTTGCTAATAGCTATTTTCATATTTCACAGATGATGAAATTAGATAATAGCTAATTTTATCATTTAGGTGTCATTCTCCGGTGTAACTCATCAGCACAATATCTATTCTCAAGATGACATTCCCAAGACAGTGATATGAACTTTTAATCAAGGTTCAAAGGTTTTCGATCCCAAGACATGCGATCAATTTTTCGATCCAAAATGTTTTCGATCAATGTTTACAAGGTCTCCAGACTCCAGGTCCCAAATTACAAGGTCTTCAGCTCCCAAATGTTTTCGATCAATGTTGGCTCTTGGGTTACATCTTCATTGGCTCTGCAAGAAAAGCATAGCTGATTCAGTGTAGATCATTAACAAGTTTCTGCATATACATTTAGTTGATTCAGTGTATGATTCCATTTTCACAACAAGAAAATGCCTGTTAATCATGAATTTAAGTTGTGAAGAAGAGAAAAAACTACCTTAGAACCATCACCTCCTCGACCAAGAAATTTTGGACCCCAATCGTCTTCCCAGACAATCTGAAACAAATAAGTTTGATTCAATTTGTTTGCCAATGATGATGAAGTTCTGCAGTGATTTATACCTTCTGGTAATATGCATTATTACACAACTGCTTAATAAAGAGCAGGTACATGCAAATGTCGATGACAAATATAACATGGTAAATACTTGGCACAAAAACTACAGATGACGATATACATGCAGAACTTGATTAGCAGTTATAAATTACTTCAACATGACTATCCTGAGATGATAAGAAAATTGAACAAAATAAATCTAACAATATAAACAAAAATAAACTATATACAACGAACATTTTTTAGAACAAATAAAAACAAATGTTCATATTGTTCAAACAAATGTTCAAACAAATTTAAACAGAAGTAAACAATATAAACAAGCTTGAGGTATGCCTCTTGGTCATCGATAGCTCAATAATTCTTGGTCGTCGATAAAATAAAATAATAATAATAACCGTCAGGTATGCTTGTTGAGCTTGATGTATGCCTCTTGAGCTTGAGCTAGAAAGCTTATAAAAGTCGTCCAAGACTAATTTAAGTTGGAATTTAAGTGAAATTCATAACAGTCACGATGGAACTAGAGCTTACTAGCCACGACTGCTCCAGCCAATCAAACAAACGTGATGAGTTGATGTGTAAACTAAATGAGCTTGCTGAGAACCCATAACCGAGTTTATAACTAAGTATTCTTGTAGCTATAAATGAGATTCTTCATGATTTCATAACAAAAAATTTGTACACTCCTTATCAGGAACAAAATTTTTGTCAGGAATAAAAACTAAACAAAAATTACAAATCATGTTAAAATAAGCAGTGAACAAAAATTGTACACTGTCAATCTACCAAAGAACTGGAGTAGTTTCAGATCATTCGATCAAGCTCCAAAAGGAAGTTAGGGTTAGGGCCGGACCCGGAAAAGGAGTCGACGACACGGTTAGGGTTCGGACGTGATATAGAGAGTCGGACCAATTTTCTACAACAAAAAAAATTAAAATGTTAGGGTTGCGAGAGACAGCTGTGGAGTGGCTTCGGCGATGGACGCGCAAGAGAGCCAGACGCGAGAGGAGTCGGCAAGAGACAGCGGCGGGTTTTGCTTCGGCGATGGACGAGAGAGAGAGTCGGACGCGAGAGGAGTCGACGAGAGACAGCTGCGGGTTTTGCTTCGGCGATGGGCGAGAGAGAGCCGGACGCGAGAGGAGTCGGCGCGAGAGAGGGCTGCGTCTTGCTTCGGCGAGAGGGGAGGCGGGAGAGGAGCCGCAGCGAGAGAGAGCTGCGGTGTTTGTGAGAGAGGGAGGGAGGTGGGAGAGCGGCGCTGCGGTCGCGAGAGAGGGAGTCTGGTTGAGAAAGAGTGAGCTGCGGTGAGGGCTTACGTGATTTTTTTTTTTTTTGCCACGCACGCAGCCAAGGACGCCACGCAAAACCGCAGTCACGCATGCAATCCGCACGCAGTCCGCAAACAGCGTCCGGAGCAGATCACTGTTGTATATATATATATATATATATATATATATATATATATATATATATATATATATATATATATATATATATATATATACCTATTCTTTCGTCACGCACGGCCGACGCAGCGAGCCTCCTCCCCGCCGCCTCCGCGATCGCCCACTGTTCCCCTTCTCACCGATGAGCCTCGCACATCCTCCCCCGCTCCAGAGCAAATTCCTCCAGTACTATCTTGCCCTCCGGCGCCACTGAGCAGGCTTGCGCCACCTCCCGCTTCCGGCAGCTCTACGTCTCCGCCGTCTCCTCTCCACCCCCAACCCCTCTGGCCCTCCGCCGTTGACCTCGCCGCCGGTTCCACCTCCGAAGACGGGTTCTAGTCTTCTAGATCTATGCAGGATTTCATTTGGTTAGGCTTTATCTTTTTCCATCATTAATTTTCATTTTCTCAACATTAAGTCAATCTTTCTTTCTCAGATTCTCTGTTTTAATTTTGTATTGGATGATATTTCTCAATTTGTGTGATATTGCGATTCTTCTTTACTTGAATCTTCCACCTATTAGAAAATTATTTAGGTCACATAAAAATTATTATCAGTCATTTTTCTTGAAAAGTAGTACTCGTGCGGATTGTTATAAGAATTCTTATCAATCAATTGATCTAATTAGTAGAGACTGAAACTAGTAGAGACCATAAACAGTTGTTGGCTAAGCATTGTTTACTAAAGCCACTAGATTAATAAAGTATTGATTGAATCCATTGATTAATAAATTCTTGAAGCATTGATATGCCATGCAATCCATTGGTTAAGGAAACCGGCTAAAGCCTTATAAGACATCAAGCATTCCTATAGCAATTCATTGATTATGGTCAACTATGCTTCAATCAATGCTTTATGTCTTATCAATTAATCCATTGAAGCATTTATATTAGTCATTGATATAGTCATCAAACATTGATATAAATTCTTAAAGCTAGTAGAGTCCATTGAAGCATTGACTCCATGCAATCCATTGATTTCAGTTTTTTTTTCAAGAATTGATAAGACATCAAATAAGAATCCTGATTGTTGACAAAACCACTAAGATTATCATCTGATGGGATTCCCAAAATTCAGAATGAATTGATAAAGACTTTGGCAAATGAAGTGAAAAGGGTCATCATTGCAAAAGTTAAACATGCAAAATATTTTTTAGTAATACTTAATTGTACTCCAGATGTGAGTCATGAAGAACAAGTGTCTCTAGAGCTATGATGCTTGGATGATTCGACAGACACACCAAAAGTAGAAGAATATTGTGTTGAGTTTTTGAAGGTGGATGACACATCAGGTCTTGGGTTATCAACTGAACTTCTGAATGCGTTAACTAGAGTTAGGCTTGACATTGATGATATAAGAGGACAGGGGTACGACAGCGGCTCTAACATGAGTGGAAGACAAAGGTGTACAAAAAAAGATTGCTTGAAATAAATCCTAGAGCTTTTTACACACCATGTGGTTGTCATAGTCTTAATTTGGCTTTAGTTGATATGGTGGAATGTTGCCCTAAAGCCAAATCCTTCTTTGGAGTGGTGTAACGCATTTACACATTGTTTTCTTCCTCTACAAAGAGATGGACAGTTTTTAAAGATAAAGTGTCTGGTTTGACCGTTAAGTCATTGTCACATACTCGTTGGGAAAGTTATGTTGAATGTGTGAAAGTCATAAAAGAGCAAATTGTACATATAAGAGATCCTTTACTTGACTTAGCGGAAGTTGCTGAAGATTCTAAAACAAAGTGTGATGCTGAGAACTTAGCACTATATGATCTTGAGAGTTTTGAGTTTTTGCTTGGAATGATAATTTGGTATAACTTGTTACGAGCAATAAATACTGTAAGTTTATTCAATCTGAAGATATGGATATTGACATTGCAATCAATCTCTTACAAGGACTTATCAATTTCTTGATGAGTTTAGAGAAGACATGTTTGCTAGTTTTATGAATGAAACTATACAAATGGCAACTGAAATGGGGATTGAACCTCAATTTAGAGAAAAACATATCATTTGAAGAAAGAAATACTTTGATGAAAATAATAATAGTGACGTGACACGATCAGGGGAAGAGACTTTTAGAGTTGAATATTTTCTATTTATCATTGATTAAGCTCGATCTTCTCTTCAAGTTCAGTTTGAACAATTTAAATAATATTAAGAGGTTTTTGGTTTTTTATTGAATTTGGAGAAGTTAAAGAGTAAGTCTTTAACTATTCTGATAAAGTCTTGTATGGAGCTTCAACAATTTTTGAGTCGCAATGGATGTTCAGACATTAATGATGATGAGTTGTGTTCAGAGTTGATGGTCGTGAGATGTTATTTAAAAAATGAAAAAAGAGCAGTTGACATGCTAAAATGTCTGACAAAACTAAATGGTTTATTCCCAAATACTTACATTGCCTATAAGATTTTGTTAAACATACCCGTAACAGTTGTATCGGCAGAAAGAAGTTTTTCGAAGTTAAAGTTAATCAAAAATTATCTTTGATCAACAATGTCACATGATAGATTAAATGGACTAGCAATGTTGTCGATTGAGAAAGAAATAGTTTGACAATTAGATTATATAAATTTGATAAATATTTTTGTTTTAAAACAGCTAGATGAATAGTGTTCATGTAATTATTTTAAATATTTGTTAATTTTTTATTGATCTAATATATTATTTTTTGGTTTATTTATGTATTTAATGTATTTGTTATATGCAAATTGAATATTATTGTTATTTACCACAATAAAAGGATCAATTTTTATTTTCACTTCAAGCCTTGTCAAATACAAGTACGACTCTATTCACAAATAATAGGTCAAATACAAGTACGGCTCTATTCACAAATAATAGAGAGACAATGAATTAGTATTAAAGGATTAACGTTTCCTATTCTATATCCTATGAGTGGGTTGAGTTGGGGGTTTAATTTGGTCAATTGAATCATTCTATAATATCTAATTCTTTCATTAGAATATGTAATGTTAGGTAAATTTTTTATAATTTCGTCAATTAGATTACTCAACTCTTTGCTAGTAGCTAGTATAGGGGTACTATTAGCTCCCGGGATTATGGTGCAGTGGTAGAACGATTAGTCGCTATCTCAGACATCCGCGGTTCGATCTCTAGCTATAACGTATTTTGCAAGAATTTTTCTTCCAAATGGGACACGAATCCTGGAATGTTAAATTTCTAGATCGCCCACTGCGAGCGTTTTCTGATTTATCCTGGTGACCGATAGAAATTTTTCGTAGAGCCGGACTTGTCATCCTAGGTTCGTCTGCTACCTGATCAATTTTTTTTTAGTATAGGTGTACTGTAAATTTTTTTTTTCGAAATTTATCCTATTATCATTATATTATTAATATTAAGTGTTATTGTCATAACAAAACAAATAACTATTTTGGTTCATTCCAAATCGTAATCCCGTTTATTACGGGAGATTGTTTCAAAATAAAAATAATTTTTTATTTTAACTCCAATGAAATATCTGTATCTTTCTTATTTATTTTTGATAAGTGGGACGGTACATGTTCAAGGATTCCATTTTTTTTCTTGGGGTTTAAGAGTAGGATATTTATTTAATAATATAATAATTATTATTATTGGGATATATTAGGTATTAAGATTATAATATAGATATTAATCATAACTATAGGATATTATAAATATTAGGATATATAAGGATAATTTAGGATATTTTAGTATTTTATTAACTTATTTTTATAGAATTATCTTTTTATAGAGGATAGAAAACCAAGATAAAGCGAGAGAATCTTATTTTTGTAAGAATGAGCACCTTATGTCTAAACCGTATCTAAATAGAATTAAAATTAAAAAAAAAAGTAAATGAGATTTTTTTAGGTGAATATTTAAACAAGATATATCTCATGGAAATTCTAAATTATGCCGTTTGAACAAAATATATTCTTTTTCCACCTAAACTAAGATAAGAAGTTTCGGATAAATTGACACTTTTTATTCGAATCGAATAATTTAGTATATTCCACGTTAATAGGAGTACACTTATATCTCTGCTTCATGTTAATAGGAGTACATTTATATCTCTGCTTCACGAATATTATATTTTTTGGATATTTCTGATAATATTAAGCATTATTCCTATCTTGGCATTTGTAATTTTCGGAATTTTAGCCCCGGTTATATTTAGGGGAGGACTGGAGAAATTATCTAGTTATGAATCAGATCCCATATCAGTTAAAGCTTCTCCAACACCTTGGTAACTGATAGATGTATTGACACACAAAACAAATGATCGAATCTCGGTGAGCGCCTGTTCTTAGGACGAAGTATTCTCTTTGTCAGGTGACTGTCTGATATTATGATTTACTATACTGTCATAGTATGGAACCAGAGGGACATAACATCGTGACAAAGTCAGTATCCCTATCTTTCCCACACGCTAGCCACAGTATCCAGGCTGGTAGCCCTCGTGATTTACTTTCTCCGTGTTGACCCTGAGATGGATTAGCGGGGACGCTAGGGGCGAACGAATCGTCTTTTGTCACCAAGAATGACATAACATCACCTTTTGATATATATATATATATATATATATATATATATATATATATATATATATATATATAGTAGAAAAACTATATATAACAATTATGGTCAAAACTAATATATAAATTCAAACTGGTTTAATTTCAATATTAATACTCTTTTATATTTCTTAAATCCTATCAACTCATATGATATATTTCTTTTTTAATTTAGAAAAGTTTTCATATAATAATAATAAACAATATAGAAATATAGACCTAAAATTTATCTTCTAGTTATACCGTTGGCATTCAATAACACTGCCTGCAGTGTTTAATTGAGGTGAGGTTATAAATAATTTTCATTCAAAATTGGAATAATAAAACAAAATCTAATAATGTCATTGTGTCAATTTAAATTCTCAACTTGTAGTAATTTCTTTTTAAAACCCCCAATTAATAGACCAAACTTTACCTACTCTAATTGACCTTGACACATACCTGAATCTTAACGAAATAAACACATTGTTTTATTTAAAAAAACAGTGAGTAATAATTTGCGATAACAGGCCATTAACAAATGAAGATAATGCCTTATTTTGAATTGATATATTTACTCAGAAAGTTCAAATAGAATGACATAGATTTCAGTATCAGACATAAGCAACGTCAAGAACACTCCCATATCTGCCACTGAAAAACAGACAGAATGAAACAAATCTGATAGCATCAGTCAGGTTTGTTTAATTAGACGACCAAACTAAAACTTTGTTATTTAGTTTATTTTGTTGCAATCTTTTACAATTATAAATAGGACATAATTTCATTATTCATTTTAGGTCAAGTGTTTTGTTGTGCAATGAATGAGCAATAGTTGTCCTGAGATAATGGTGCAACGAATAAATTTTTTAAACGATTAATCAAGTATTAAGGGTTGAATTCTAATTGCGACCTAGTATAGAGATTTTCTTCTAATAGGATGACAATTTTAAAAATGCTAGCTATTTAGATGTTTTGTGAGTGCTTTCAATTTGTTTTGATGATCCATAAAAAATTCTTATAGTATCGAATTGGTTATCCGCAATCAATTAAATAGATTTTTTTCATATATTGAATAAAATATTACAAAATCATAAAAGTTATATTTAAAATTTAATAAATAATTGGGAAAATCGAAATTTTCTTTACGAATATGTAGAAGAGAGTTTTATTTTGCCTCGTAGTTTATTTTTAAAAATTATTTTATCCCTATATTTTAAATATTATATTTTACATCATTGTTGATGAAACTGAAATAAAATGCCTTCTAGAAATTTTACACGATAAGGGTAAAAATTGTAATTTTATATGATATTTATTTGTTGAATTATTCAATTCCACTTCTACCAAATCAGTCTGCGTAATGATATTTTCTTTTTATTATTATTTTAAAATTATAAGGATGTAGTGTAGTATTCGAAAATATAAAAGAATAAAATAAAAGGATAATTAAAATGATCGGGGTAAAAATGACATTTTGACATATTTCATCGCAATAAAAGCACTGTGACTGGACCAACTGAGAATGCACAGCCTCATCGATCTTGCACGGTCCCGGCGAGAGATGGCGCACGTAGGCATCTTCCTCGGCCGAAAAGTCAACTCCACCACTTCCTCGGGCGTCCACATAGACGCCGGAGCTACCACTTCCGCCGCCGGCTTCGGCTCAAACTGCGGCCTCGGGAAGCTGATGAGGAAGCTCAGGAAGAAGAGCAAGAAGCTGTGCGCGGCCACGAAACCCACCACCTTCCGCTTTCATTATGATCCCTTGAGCTACTCCAGAAACTTCGATGGCAGTGGTTTCGGGACGGAGATCGATGACGACTCCTTTGAGCGTTTTTACTACTCGTCGAGGTTCGTCGACTGTACATCCTCCTGCAGGATGCGTGGTTCTGAGCTAATTGTAAGCAGCAGCAACAAACTCGAGATTTGTACTAGTACAAAAAAGACTTTTAACAACGGTTTTTAACACCGGTTGTATTAAAATCGGTGTTAAAAAAAAAGGCGATGGCATTTTTGTAATTATTTGAACTTTAAAATACTTTTAACACCGGTTCTTTTAACAACCGGTGTTAAAAATATATTTAACTACGGTTTTATAAATAACTGGGGTCATATGTTATAATTATTTGAATTTTAAAATACTTTTAACACCGATTCTTCTAACAACCGGTGTTAAAAATAAATAAATAAATAAATAAAGGAAAGAAGAGTGTGAGGGTTGGCAGATCGCCCTCGAAGAGTTTATCTCTTGGTCGCACAGTTGCCGAGCGACGCCGCCTTTCGTCGCCGATCAACGAACGCCATGGCCTCGCTCTTCGTCTCCGCTCCCCTCAAGCCTTCCTTCCCCACCTCTTCCCCGTCCACTCGAAAGCCCCCTCGATCTGTCTCTCTCCGCCTCACATCTCCCTCTCGCCTCCCTTTCTCTTTCTCTTCCCGTGGCAGGCCCCGAGTCCTCTCGGCCTCTTCGTCCCCCGACCTCCAGTTGCCGATTTCGGCCTCACCGCAGACGCCAGCTTCGGCCATGAAGGGCGCCGAGTCTGACGTCTTGGGCTTGCTCCTGCGCGAGAGGATTGTCTTCTTGGGGACCAGCATCGACGACTTCGTGGCCGACGCCATCATTAGCCAGCTCCTTCTCCTTGATGCCGTGGATCCAACCAAGGACATCCGCCTCTTCATCAACTCCTCCGGTGGCTCCCTAAGGTGGGCACTTGAATCACTTGGAAGGCTCTAAGATCAAATCTTTACAAATTTCAGTATCCAATTCTGTTGATTTGACTTAAATATCATCTCGAGCGTCGTGATTTGCTAGATTTGGGGCATTTTATAGCTCTAAGCCTAATCTTTATCGATGATCAACATACTTACATAGCATCCTCAAGAACGATGAATGTTTTTGAATGAACGCCTTTCAATGTCGGAGTGATTTTTTTTAAATTAAAAAAATACACGCGTGTTCACTTAATCAACGTGATAATGTGTTCTAACAACATAACAATTTCTAATGGAAAGTCCTGCGGCCACTTGTTCTCTATATTTGTGATAATTAAGGTTAGTTTAGTTTATTTTAGGCTAATTGCTACATATTTGAATGTGTGTTTTCTGCTTAGTTATGCTTGGGGTGCGAGTGGTTTTTTGTTGTTTAGGTAATGCACCAGTTTGGAAAATCAATTTGGGTTTTCTCAGACAACTAATTGAAAAGTATCAACATTATGTAATGAGACATATGCTCAACATTATCTCGGCGATCATAGTTGATTCATGGGACAAGGTAATTGAAGTTTTTTTAATTTTATAGATTTAATTATGTCTGGTTGAGTTGATAAGCTATTTTTTTATATAAATGTACCTTGCAGAGATTCACAAATAAGGACTCCGAAGATGAGATTGATGACATCAAAAGATGTTGGGCAACTTATTTGTTAGAGGTTGCCAATGTAAAAGTTTATGATAGTTTAATGTAAAAGTTAGAGGTTGCTAATTTTGACAGCTTGCAGTATTACTAATTAATGTAAAAGTTAGAGACCACTAGCATTGATTTCCATTAGTGTTCTTCCTTACATTGTAGCTTCAATTGCTTACATATATACTATTTCAATCAAGTAGTTTCAGTTTTGCATCCTGTCAACCGGATTCCACACATATTTTTTTAATGTGGCTTTTGCCATTGTCCTTTTAGCGCTTTCCTTCTTCTCATTTGATCAAAAGTTGCTTTTGAGAGTAAATTTTTACCAAAATGAGCACGAACATGGAGGAAACGTTCGAGCCTTTTCACGGAATCAAGAATGATCTTCAAGGGAGATTGATGTGCTACAAGCAAGATTGGACCAGTGGTTTCAGTGCAGGCATCAGGTATTGATCGTTGCTTCAGAAATTTATCTGCATATCAGTTATACTTTTCCAAAGCTTGTTCAGAAGGATGCAGAATCACAGTGCAATTTATGAAACCCTCTATTTCTATGATTGATGATGATAATCTTATCAATAATCCACATCAAGGAATTGTGCAGAATAGTGTTCCTATGATTGATGAAGTTTCTCGAGGATCATTGCCGAATGTGCATTCAGAAGAGTTGCCAGATAGTAACAATGTTGTAAATAGAGCTGAAGAAGTTGATACTCGATCAAATCAGGAGAATATAACAGGTATTGGTGTTACTTTTAGTTTATCAAAAGTTTTTAACTTTCCTTTTGTTTCACCTTTTTCTTATAATTTTCTGGTTTTTATCTGGAAGGGATTACTGGCGCATCTTTGAGAACTGTCAATGTTGGAACAGAGCTGCAAGGTGAACCCCGTGCATCCAGTGAAACTTTACCTTCTTCAGAGGTATAACTTTGACATTTTGTTCTTGTTTGAGTCAGGATATATAGCTTATGATTGATGTTTGCATGAATCATGATATTATACTTGGCCATATGAGTATGGCAGTATGCCCCATGTTTTGCCAAGGTCTATACCTTATGGTTATTTATTGGATATGATATAAAGTCTTTTTAGCTGGGTTAGCAGATCAATATTTTGAAATTAAACATTAATTGTTATCCCACTTCAATTGGGAACTAAATTTGTTGCTCATTATAGTTGAAAGAGAGTATGGACAGATGCATTACCTATGTTTTGGAAAAGTTTTTGCCTCTTTTCTTATGTTGCCTTAATTTCAGGCATTATTGATGATGATAATGGTTTAATCGGGTGACAAACAATATTTTTTGGTTGCTGAGATGTTTGTTGCATTGGAATCTTGCATTTTTTAAACTATATAAGAATACAACTGGAATGCATACTTTTCAAACTAATGAGGGTCTCATTTGGTTCTTCCAAAAGAATCTGCCGGATCTGGCTTGTCTGACTTACAAATTTGACTGGTTCACCTTCTCTAAATTTATCCATATATACATAATATTTGTCTATATTTTATGCTATCTGGCAACCTAACTCAATGGTCCTCCTTTATCCGGCTTAGGACGGACCATGATGGAGTTTATTCATCACGCCATTATGCATATGTGGTAGTCCATGCTGTCCATATTAAGAATTATTATAAATCATTATGTTGATAAAAATACATAAAATCTGTGCAGCAAACTGTAATGAAAATATGATGTTTAAATCAATGCATCTATAATTCTACATAATTTAATGGCATCTATAATTTCAGATACCAAAAATATATGTCAATCTTTGCAGTATAATATTAATCAACCCATGTGTTTTCTCTCGTACTTAGACTGAACATCTGTCTCCGCTATACTCATGTCAAATATCAACGCTTGGACAACGATACTACGAGTTAGACACAATATTTCTATTGATCACGTGTAAAAAAGTTAATAGTCATGTCAAATATTTTGATCTGCATTGATTATTCAATCTGAGTAATGTACAGCAGTTGTATGCATTTTTGGAAGGATGCACAACTCGAAGGGATATGTGGTTAAGGCAGATGCAGTAGCCATTCCTTTCCTGAAATAATGCACATCTGTTGTTTGACCACCTAAACCACTCTTTCAGTGCACATCTGTTGTTTGACCACCTAAACCACTCTTTCAGAACCCATTGTTTTCTTGGCCATGTGTATGCATGAATGCTAGTGATGTTTGCCCTGTTAAGGGAACTTTGATGTTTTACTTAGAAAGTTTTACTTAGAGACTGACAATTTCATCTGGAATTCCATGATTTTTCTTAATGTACTAGGGCGGACACTCTGGGAGGCCAATTATATCTGTAAATACTGGTGGCACTGCTGAAGGTAGTAAAGGTTTCAAGCCTACTGAAAGTCCTACATCCCTTAGGAATTTTAAGATTGAAAGAGAAGAAGGTGAATTGTCACCTACAGGAGATTTTGAAGAGGATAATTTCGTGGCTTTTGGAGGCACTGCCATAATTGCAGCTGTCGAGCAGAAAAATGTTTCCATTAGCAGAGAGTACCAAGTCAGGCCTGGATGTGGTGATGCTGCTGGTGAGAATAATGCTGATGATGAGGATGAAGAAAGTCCTCAACGATCCACCGATGCCAGTTATTTGATTTACATTTTGCTTTTATTGAAAGAAAAATAGATAGTTGTAAAATACATGGATTGTTTTGTTTTTGAAACTAATTGGATGTTGCATTTACTTAATTCATAGTGTGTTATTGATTATGGATAAACTATTATATTATTGTGTTCTTTTATATGTCTAGAAAAATTATAAATAAAAATAAATATGAAATTTATATAAAAAATTAAGACTTTTGACACCGATTATTTCTAGAACCGGTGTTAAAACATCATTTTTAACACCGGTTGTTTCCAGAACCGATGTTAAAAATGATGTTTTAACACCGGTTGTTTCCAGAACCGGTGTTAAAAATGATGTTTTAACGCCGGTTATTTAAAATAACCGGTGTCTAAAATGGCTTTCCCGCCTCATAATTGAACTTTTAACAACGGTTATTAACCGGTGTTAAATCTATATATTACACCGGTTTGTTAACCGGTGTTAAAAGTCTGTACTTACAATGCCGGCTGGATCAACACCGGTTCCGGAACCGGTGTTAAAAGTCGAAAATAACCGGTGTTAAAAGCCTTTTTTTCCACTAGTGCTGAATGAGCATCAACAAGATTTTATCATTTTTAATTATATTTTTCATCTTTGTTTCCATTTTTTTTTGTTTTTGGCTTTACAAATGGATCGACGATAACAGTTAATTTATCAATGAATGTGCATGGCTTATGATCATGTTGCTAGTTCTTGCCTTCTTGAGCTCTTCAGAAGCATGTTGAATCTTGCCAACGGTTATAAAGCCAACAGAAATACTGACGATGTAATTTTAACAAATAGAAATCTATAAATCAATGGTATTTGACCAACATATTAGGTAGTTAAAAGCAACGGTATTTATCCTTACGGGATAGACTGATAGTTAGTATGTGAATATTATCATCTTGAAATTTGAGGATTAAAATTTGGCAAAGTCAATATACCCGCCTTTCCCACTCACTAGTCATAACATCCGTGCTAGTAGCTCCTGTAATTTACCTTCTCCGTGTTGGCCCTGGAACGAATTGGCGAGGGCGTTGGGGTGAGCGAATCACCTTTTGCCACCTAAAAGCAACGATATTTGGCCTCCGAGATTATAGTGTAGTGGAAAGGCGACTAGTTGTCATCCTAGACATTTGCGGTTTGATCCCCAACTATGACATATTTTGCAGGAATTTTTCCTTCAAATGGGGCACGAACCTTGGGATGTTGGGCTTTTGGAGCGTCATCCGTGAGCGCTTCCCGATTTACCCTAGTGGCCAGTGAAAAATTTCTGTAAGGCCGGGCCGATCACCCGAGATTCGACATTACTCAATCTTGTTAATCAATTTTTAAAAGCAACAGTATTTATCCGCTTTTATTTTACAGAGCAAAAATTGTTGGAGTTAAGAAGGTGAGAAGGTATTCCTTCCCCTTCCTCTTTCAATACACTCAATTAATGGATGAAGAGAAAGGGGAAAAGACTTTCTACTTGACTTGACCACGGTTCGAAATTGACGGTTCGATAGTTCGGAATTGACGGTTCGATAGTTCGACAGGGGTCGACCCTTAACCTTAACTGTCTAAGATGGTTATGGTTCACGATTCGAAATCGTCGGTTCACGATTCATACATAAGTTTGCTACGGTTCTTCACGATTCAAAATTATTATAATATTTTTTTTTAAAAAATAAAATTTTATAAATTTATTTGTCAGACTCGATTGTTGTTGGATTTATTAAGATAATAATTATATAGTAAAAATATTAATTAATTATTAAATAATTAATTATATATAAAATTATTTAGAGATAAATAATTTTAAATTAATTAAGAAATAAATAAAAGTGTCTATTTTTAAATTAATAATATAATAAAATAGATTAGTTATTAAATAATTAACTAGCAAACAAAAATATAAAAATTTATACCATGATTGGCTAAGTTATTTCCTTAGTTCAAATCTCAATTTCACACACACATATATTTATATATAAAATAAAAACTGCTGAACCGACGATTAAACCACCGGTTCAATGGTTTATATAAGCCTAAATCGTAATCGGCTCGACAATGGGTCGGGCCGGTTCCGGTTCGGCCCGACTAATCCGGTCAACAGGCAACTGGCCCGTTGACCCGGTTATGGGTTCGGGCCGGGTCCGGGTTGGCCGTGGGTGGGTCTATTTCTAACCCTCTATATGGGTCCGGTCCAGGTCCGGGTTGGTCGTGGGTGGGCCTATTTCTAACCCTCTGTGTGTGTGTGTGCGCGCGCGCCCGCACACCCGCACGCCCGCGCGTGTCTAAGGCAATTGGGTTGATCAGAAGACAAGTTGTGTTCGATGTCTGTTCATGATCAATGAGAAAGGGTATGTTAAATGCGTATGTCCGGGTCCGGGTTGACTCAAACATTCTTTATTTTAATATAATTGTATTCAGTATGGCATTTACATTATAGTAATACCCATGCAAGATGCATAGATAAAGTTCTTGAATATACTATAATGAGATGTGGTGGTATATATGATAGTTATCATGAAATACATCAATATTCATTGTATATTCTAAACATGTTTCTAGAAATGGGTCGCCTAATAAACAAGGATAAAAGGTTGCTTGAGCTAGAGACTTGCATCTGTGATGTAATATACATATACCAAGCTTCATTGGTAAGGGCATAGAGATGTTCAAACATACAGATGCATACTTATACGATGAGTTCATCGAACAACCCTCATACGAATTTTCTAAGTGGTTATCATTTATTGAGTGGATAAATCCTTGGTTATTGTTATACACTAGTAGCTCTTATGACCCGAGTCAATACTGAGACTCTTTATGCTAGGGATGCACTTTGACTCATTTACTGACTTAATTAGAGTCGTCAGGTGATGCGATTGGGTGTAGTAATGAAACATATTAGAGTCATTGCATTGTAGTCGGGGTTTCACCGTAGTCCCACGATTGTGGATAACCTATATAATATATTGTTCTATGGTGCATGAAGTCTCTGACCAGAGTAATAAGATGTGCTTTAGGAAAGGAGTTTTCTAGTTGCACACGCTTTGTCACTATATGATACATTAGATAGTTGTTAAATCAATATACAACCCTTGTGTACCAATGGTTATAGATACGATCAGAATGTATGAGATGAAGAAACCAGACTATATGTTTACAATAATTGACTGGTTCTTGCAGTCACTATTTAATGATACTTAGGGAGTCATGGGGTGGTGCTGCTAGATGCTCTTACCATGATTCTAAGGGTGCTAATAAGAATTAGTTTTGACATCTTATAATCTAGTAGATGATCATAGGATGGGCCTATTAAGGGTATGCCCAAATAAAGGATGACCATCATCTTGAATTACAAAGAGTTGTGAACACATGATTAATTGTATCCCTGAACCATTGAGGGTCACACAAGTATTGGTTTTGTCATTTCCCATAGAGAAAGCCAAACTCAAGTAGTTTAATTTGGCGAATAAAGTTTGAAGTGACCAAATAGTGAATTGACAACTAAAGTTTGATATGATCAAACGTATCATTAACATGATTATGATGGACTTACATTATTGAGTTTTAGAAAAGTTTCAATATCCAATGGGTTAAGATGGAAGAAAGAAAATAACTAGGTTCAATTTGATTTTTCTTAGCCATGCAATTCATTGTATTCCTTGGAAAGATAAAGAGATATATCTCTTCATATTCCTTAGAAAGAAGAAAAAACATATCTCTTTATATTCCTTTGAAATGTAGAGACACGTCTCTTCATGTTCTTTGGAAATGAAGAGACACAAATCTCTTCATATTCCTTAGTATGGTGAAGAGGCATGATCTCTTCGTATTCCTCACGAAGATGAAGAGACACAAATCTCTTCATATTCCTTAAGGGGCTATATAAAGAGAAGCCACCTTAAAAAAGAAGAAGAAGAAGAAGTGTAGAGAGAAGCAAAAGAAGAGAGTGTCTCTCTCAAGTTTCCTCCTTCGCATTTCTTCCATCAAGAAAATCCATATCTTTGTCACTTGCTTATCTTCTCCGAGAAGTTTGTTTGGTAGTTACGATTGTCTCGATGAAAAACGACACTTGATCTCTAGTGCGATCAAGCGTTGGAAAGGGTACCCTGATCATGAACATGATTAGATGGAGGAAGGAAGAAGCACAAGTTCAAGACAAAGAAAGAAGAGTTATTCGCTAAACCCGAAATAGTTGGAGTCATCCCTACAAGGTTGTTTGGGAGGTATGTTTTTTCTTGTGTTTTGATTCATTTGTATATTGATACATCTGTTAATAATTTTATTAGATTATGCTCAAATGATCTAGTATGTTTAAATTAGATAATTTTGCATATATAAATAAAAAGATTAAATTGATATCACATGATAGTTTATCTTTGTTATACTTTTAGGATCTTGCTTGAATGGTTAGATTGTAATGCATGCTTAGATTAAAGATCATACTTATACTTTTTTCCAAATATCCATACAATCACTCCTTTGATTTAATTGTTAAATCATAAAATAAATTTTAATTTTCCACTGCGCAAAGGTGTGTAGAAACATGATGTTCAAATTATGATTCGGCGTCCCAACAGTGGTATTAGAGTCAGCTTATTGTTTGTCATATAGATTTTGAAACAAAATTTTTGATATTATGCATGTGATGCAAAAGGATGATCCAATGACTCTCGCCCGTTCATCCTTAAAATACGAATGAATATGTAATTATCATGTATTTGATATATAATAATGTATGTATGTTATTTTATAACATTGTTGTTTGAATCTGATCTTCTAAGCAATGAGATAAATGTTTAAATTAAAATCCCTCATTTAGAATATGATTCAAAACTTGGATCAAGCCATAAAGGAAAAAAAATAAAAGAGTATATTTTTCACTGTCTTCCGTCAATGCTAGTTACATGATGAATGCTACCCGCGATCAGTGTTATCTCATATCATTGTGGAGGCTTGGATGCTGAAAAGTTGTGTCTTCCACTGACATAAGTGATGTGGATTGGGTGGAACTCTCATGCCTTTGACTCATATTATTGGGAGAACGCATGGTGACTGTCTATTATAATCCAACATTGATGGGTCGGCTTGATGCGCAAAGATAATTGACGTCATATATTGAGCCCTTATCAAACGTGAGGCGAATTACATAGAGGTTGCATATGATATAATTGAGTTCTACCTTTTGGAAATTGTGATCAGCTGATATCATTCACAGTTGGCTAATTGGGCTCTATGTACTCACTAAGGAAATGCAATTTTCCATTTCTATTAGAGGGTGATGGAAATGTCAGTAGGAGACAATTCAAAATATAAAAGCCCACATATTTTATCTTATGAATTATTTAAAATAGTCAGTAATATTGTTTATCTATTGTATTTTAGTATATTTAAAATATGACATCTCAGAATCTACTTTCTATAATACTAGATCAAAATAATAATTATTTTGATTAACTAAGAAATTTAAAGATTATTCTGACATCTGAAAAGATCGCATATACACTGGACGAGGTCCCTCCAAAAGAGGCTCCTATTAATGTCACTCTTGATGAGTTGACAAAGCTTGAAAATGGTGGGACCATAATCTTCAAGCAAGATGTTATGTGTTGGCTTCAATGTCAAATGACTTGCAAAAGCGGTTCGAGGAGAAGATGGATGTTATTGATATTCACAAACACCTGCAAGAGTTGTATGGTACATAGACTCAATCAGTTAGACATGCAACTGTCAAGGAGCTCATGACGGCTCGTATGCGAGATGGGGCTTCGGTTCATGAGCATGGGTCAAGATGATTGGGCTTATTAAAAAGTTAGTGAACCTTTACTTGGCTATTTCACATGAGCTATCGACAGATGTCATATTGTTGTCTCTCCCATCCTTGTTTGACAATTTTGTGGTTAACTTTAATATGAATAAGCAAGAGGCTACCCTTGAAGAACTAGTCAATATGCTTGCGAATTATGAAGCAACCATGAAAAAGGAAAAATATGTTTTCCTTATGGGTTCATCTTCTAGATTCAAGAAAGGACCCAAGAAAAAGGAAAAGAAGCATTTTGTCCCTATGAAGAAGATTAATCCTATTAAGAAGCCAAGACCCACAAAGCCTTATCAGTCAAAGCATGTTTGTTTCCACTACAACAAGTCTAGACATTAGAGGTGCAATTGTAAGGAGTATCTTGCCCAGAAGCATTCTGGCAAAGGTATGCTCTATACAAAAGTTAATGTCTCTATTAACTCTACTTATTGGGTATTGGATACTGGCTATAGTTCTCATCTATTCAATGATTTTGCAGATGATGACAAGAAGTAAAAGACTGAGAGAGGGTAAAACCTTCTTGAGACTTGGAAACACAGCAAGAATTGCTGCGAAAGTTATTGGAGATGTTACCTTGATTTTGAACAATAATTTTATATTATATTTAGGAGATGTTTTATTCATTTCAGACTTAGTTAAAAATATTATTTCTATTTCTATGCTTGATAGATATGGTTATTCTTGTCTTTTTGCAAAAGGTGAATGTTTGATTGGGATTTGTGAATTAGAAAATGATCTTTATAACTTAAAATTAAAAGATATTCCAGTAAACAATATCCAAGCACAATCAACAATAAAGAAAAAAAAGAAGATAGTTCTAATTAAGCACACATATGACACGCTAGGCTAGGTCATATTTCCCAAAGAAGAAGGATGACCAAGTTAATAAGTGAAGGATTGTTTGATACGTCAGACATAAATTCCCTACCAACTTGCGAATCATGTATGAAAGGAAAAATGACTAATTAAGGCCCATTTTAAAGGTCAAGTGGAACATGTACATGATATGTTGGATTTGATCCATACTAATGTGTGTGACCCACTAAATGTTAACATAAAACATGACCATTACTACTTCATTACTTTTATTGATGACGATTCATGGTATGGGTGCATATATTTGATGAAATATAAGTCTGAATCTTTTGAAAAGTTCAAAGAATTCAAAAATAAAGTAGAAAAACAATTAGGAAAAAGTATTAAGAAACTCTGATCAGATTGAGGTGGAGAATACTTGAGTACTGAATTTAAGGACTATCTAAAAGAGAATGAAATTCTCTCATAGTGGACTACTCTTGCAACACCACAGCTTAATAGTCTAGCAGAACAATGTAATCGAATGCTGATGGACATGATTCGATCTATGATGGGATTCACTAATTTGCCACCATCGTTTTGGGGCTATGCGCTCGAAATTGCAGCAATATTATTGAATAAAGTCCATACAAAAGCAATATAAAAGACACCTTATGAGATATGGATAGGAAAATCACCCAAGTATTCATATTTAAAAATATGGGGATGTTGTGAAGCAAGTAGTGGGAGACAAACTAGATAGTAGATCCATGTTGTGCTATTTTGTGGGATATCCAAAATATTATGTTGTGTTGATGCAGTCTGACCCGATTGTTATTTTGATGTTGACACCGATTTAAGTTTCGGTTGAAGTAAGTTCGGCTTAAGTCCTGGTCGGGGACTGAGCACGAATCCTGGTGAGTGAAGCCGGGTGATGAAAATCTCGGTGAGTGAAACCGGGTCCCGGTGAGTAAAGCCGGGTGATTGAATCCCGGTGAGTGAAGCCGGGTCTTGGTGAGTGAAGCCAGGTGACGGAAACCCCAGTGAGTGAAGCCAGGTCCTGGTGAGTGAAGTCAGGTGACGAAAACCCCGGTGAGTGAAGCCGGGTCCTGGTGAGTGAAGCCAAGTGACGGAAACCCCGGTGAGTGAAGCTGGGTCCCGGAGAGTGAAGCCGGGTGACGGAAATCCCGGTGAGTGAAGCCGGGTCCTAACAAGTGAAGCTAGGTGAATGAAATCCCGGTAAGTGAAGTCAGGTCCTAGCGAGTGAAGCTAGGTGACCGAAACCCTGGTGAGTGAAGCTAGGTTGAATGAAGTCCCGGTGAGTGAAGTTGGGCATGAAGTCTTGGTCCGGGGGATTGAGGTCAGAATGTGGCTGGATTGGTCTGTGGTCCGATCAGGGAGTTGGCACTAACTCCTGGTTGTGGATCAGTCTGGTGACCGATCCAGGGAGTCTGATCGTTCTGGTGAACGATCAGAAAGAGAACAGAATGTTTCTGTTTGGCTTCTGATCGTTCTGGTGAACGATCAGAGAGAGATCAGAATGGTTCTGTGAGAAACCCTGATCGGTCTATCTGACCGATCAGGGATCGGACTGTGGACACCCTGACCGATCAGGATAGCTCCTGATCGGTCAGGGAGTGACCTAATCGGTCACCAGACCGATCAGGGCACAACCTGATCGGTTAGGTGACCGATCAGGGTCTTTAGCTGATGGGTTGTGCCTTGAATCGCAGTCAGTTGGTGGATCGGTCAAGGTGACCGATCCCCAATCCCTGTTCAGTCAGTGTGACCGATCACAGAGTCACTGGATCGATCAGGAGTGAGCCTGATCGATCAGGATCTTCACTGATCGGTCTGGTGACCGATCAGTGTCTGAACTTTAATTCGAAAACGTTGTCAGACTTCTCTGAATCGCTTCTGATTTCTCTGATTTACTTTTGATTTGCTGTGCTAAGCCTCTGTTGAGTGTGCAGGTGAGACAGGGATGATTAAAACCAAGGAGGGTCAAGTGGCGACTTTCGCTTCGGTCAAGTTTGTTCGTTTGCCATTCGCAGGTTTCAACGGCTTCTGGCGCGGGCTGGCAACTAACTGGCGAAGTTGACGACTGACTGAGGCTTGGCTGAAGAGGGTTCAGTGGACTGAGCGAGGTCAGTGGGTTGGTGACGGAGATTGTTGCAGACTCTCTTGGTGAGCTACAGATGGGCCTGGTGGTGACCTGCTGATGAGCACAAACTTCAGAGATTTAAAAGATAGTTGGCGAAGGAGAAGAGTGTCAATTGAAAAACTCTTGAGCATCTTTTGAATCTCTGAGACTTGAGCACCTGGAAGTAGTGGAGAGCTTTGTGAGTCCATCAGCAAGCAGACACGAAGAGCGGGGAGTTCTTGCGTGAGAGTTGTGCTGGGTTGAGCTCGGTGAAGTGTTTCCTTCTGTGCGTTCTTTGTGCTCACACTCTGTAAGCCTTTTATCTGTGTCTCTGTGCTTTATTTCATATCATCTTGAGACTATTCTGTGGAGAGGTTTCTCCACCGAGAAGGAGACTGTGATATCCGGATTTTCGGGGCTTGATCTGCCGATGATTAAGGGATTGCCCACCTCACGGGCACGCCAAGGAGTAGGGGCAAGTTATCCCCGAACCTTGTACATCTTTGTGTTAGCTGGTTTGTTCTGTCTATTTCTGTTTCTGTCTCTTTGCTTGTATTCTTCAGCTGCTAACCCTCAAGTGCAGAAAGATCAAAGAAGCGAGAAATTTGTGTGTCTGGCTATTCACACCCCCTCTCTAGCCATCCAAGGTCCAACAAGTGATATCAGAGCCTGGGGCTTTTTCAAACGGACTGACACCCGAGAGCAGACAAGTATGGCTATGAGGGAAGGCTTCAACACCAACCGACCTCCTTTCTTCGACGGGGCTGATTTCCAATATTGGAGATCACGTATGGAGTATTACCTCAAGATGGATATCGAGATGTGGTTCTCTGTGAAGGAGGGATTCACCCCTCCAAAAGACGCCGATGGAAAAGAGCTTAAATCCTCACGATGGTCTGCCGAACAAACCCGGAAAGGAGAAACCGATGCAAAAGCTGTGGTCACCCTGCAGTGTGGGATGACCAAGGAGCAACTTATCAAAGTTGGTCCCTTCACCAGTGCTAAGGATCTTTGGAACAAACTTATTGAACTCCATGAAGGAACTAGAGATTCAAGAATAGCCAAGAGGGATCTTTTCCTCAACCAACTTCAAAACCTCATCATGAAGGAGTCCGAAACGGTAAGTGAACTCCATGGCTGATTCAAAGAAATACTTAACGGTTTGCATTCCATTGATGAGAAGGTCGAGAATTGCGACCTTGTAAGGTATGCTCTTAAATCCTTTCCTCGGAATGCCTTGTGGTCATCCATGGTGGATACCTACAAGGTATTCAAGGACTTGTCAATTGTTGAGATAGATGATTTATTTTGTGAAATGGAACTATACGAAATCGCTAACAAAGGCCCCAAGGAGAAGGGGATGGCTTTTGTGGCAGGGGACCGAAGAAAGAAGAAGAAGGAGAAGAAGAAAGAAAAGGAGGAGGAGAAGAACACACGCCACATGGCTTTCATGGCACTAGAGGTTTCAAATGAAGAAAGTAGTGACAAATCAAGGGACTCCTCAACCACGGCTTCATCGTCTTCGGATGATGAAGAGGTAATTTCTCCCGAATTAGATAAATACTATAGAACAATAGCTTGCTTGACAAACATGCTTAAAAAATCTAAGAACAAGGTAAAAGCATTAAGATTAGAAGTAGAACAATTAAAAACCTCTAAAGATGAGGTAATTGATGATTTACATAATGAGTGCCTTGAGGATGAAAACAAGACTTTGAAGAGCGAAATTGAAAACCTCAAGAATCTTCTTGGGAAATTTTCAAATAGCTCTAAAACCTTGGACATGATTCTAAATTCTCAAAAAGCGGCTTACAACAATGTTGGTTTAGGTTACCAATCTAAAGAACCATGTTTCATGTCATTAATGTCTAGAACCCAATTTAGATCACAAAAATGCCTCTAGGGTTCAAAAAGTTAGAAAGAAAATGACTAAGACATGGGTGCCAAAATCATTCATTGAAGATGCATTAGGTCCCAAAATTTGGGTACCTAAATTATCTATTTTTCGGGTACTATAGCATTGGTTGAGGGGGAGCATCTATCAACATGGGTTGTTGATGATGGGTGCTCCAATCACAAGACTGGAGAATCAATTTTGATACTTGAAACATACTTGATACTAATTGACAGTTCGGGTTCTTGTATTAGTGAGCATATAACTGTTGATCCCAGGAAATCAATAGGGCATTAATCCAAGCTGTGTATTTTAAATCTTGACATTCATCAGTCTGAAGGACAGAATTAAACATTAATATTCATTTGTGTTGGTCACTGTCCCTTCACACTTTCAAGTCTAAATGTCTCTATGTATTTGTAGAACCTATTAATTGTTCAAACATCGTAATATCATCTTTCTCAATTTTTCTCCTTCCTATTTTACAATCAATTGGAGTAACATCTGATTGCTGGTATTTAATAGTTATGTTGTTTTTTTTGGTATGCCTTTGCTGGATAAAATCAATTAATGAAATACTTCCATTAATATGAGTCTGTTAGGTAAAGTTCAAAAATAAAATCATCAAGGTATAGTTCTAAAATAGACAAGAGTATTGTCTTTGAATTTTCTTAATAGTGGGGTCAAAATACAACTTTGTGATGATGAATTCATTGTGATCAAAGGAGTATAAGTAGTTTCCTGTCGACATTATACTATGCTTCGATTTGATACAAACCTGTTTTGGGGTTTTATGGCTTAGACAAAGGTTTTTTTTGGGATTCAAATCGTGTTTCAGAAACTTTTCTAAAATATCCAATTGTCAATGCAGTCTGATATCAGAGTTTCAGAACTCATCTGAAATCTGATCGGTCCACAGACCGATCTGGCCTCATTCTGAATGGTCAAGGTGACCGATCAGGGCTCTCTCTGATCGGTCCACAGACCAATCAAAGCTCTCTCTGGTCAGCTCACAGACTGATGAGCTCTGATTTATGACCATTAATTGACATTGTCTTTGATTCCTTACTTCATATGAAGCATATACATGTTTTTACCATGATATAATTCTGTATATGTTTTCATATGCAATTCAACACTTACCTTTGATTATTTTGGGTTTGGGGAGAGACCCTTGTTTAAGAGGGAGTTATGTTGAAACTTAATAACCATACCCTTTTCGGTGTTTGACAAAGGGGGAAAGAATGGTTGATTAAGTTTAGGTTACAAATTTAATTATTGTAGGGGGATGACTTTGATTCCCTTACGATAATTGACTTCATTTGATTTTCAATACCTAAACATAAATCGGGTTGTCAAACAACAAAAAGGGGGAGATTGTTGATGCAGTCTGACCCGATTGTTGCCCCATTGTTGTTTTGGTGTTGACACCGATTTAAGTTTTGGTTGAAGTAAGTTCGGCTTAAGTCCTGGTCGGGGATGGGCACGAATCCTGGTGAGTGAAGCCGGGTCCCGGTGAGTAAAGATGAGTGATTGAAACCCCGGTGAGTGAAGCCAGGTCCTGGTGAGTGAAGCCAGGTGACGAAAACATCGGTGAGTGAAGCCGGGTCCTAGTGAGTGAAGCCGGGTCCCGGTGAGTGAAGCCAGGTGACGGAAACCCCGGTGAGTGAAGCCGGGTCCTAGCGAGTGAAGCTAGGTGAATGAAATCTCGGTAAGTGAAGTCGGGTCCTAGCGAGTGAAGGTAGGTGACCGAATCCCTGGTGAATGAAGCCAGGTCCTAGTGAGTGAAGCTAGGTTGAATGAAGTCTCGGTGAGTGAAGCTGGGCACGGAGTCTTGGTCCGGAGGACTGAGGTCAGAAAGTGGCTGGATTGGTCTATGGTCCGATCAGGGAGTTGGCACTAACTCCTGGTTGTGGATCGGTCTGGTGACCGATTCAGGGAGTCTGATCGTTCTGGTGAACAATCAGAAAGAGAACAGAATGTTTCTGTTTGACTTCTGATCATTCTGGTGAACGATCAGAGAGAGATCAGAATGGTTCTGTGAGAAACCCTGATCGGTCTATCTGACCGATCAGGGATCGGACTGTGGACACCCTGACCGATTAGGATAGCTCCTGATCGGTCAGGGAGTGACCTGATTGGTCACCAGACCGATCAGGGCACAACCTGATCGGTTAGGTGACCGATCAGAGTCTTTAGCTGATGGGTTGTGCCTTGAATCATAGTCAGCTGGTCGATTGGTCAAGGTGACCGATCCCCAATCCCTGTTCGGTCAATGTGACTGATCACAGAGTCACTGGATCGATCAGGAGTGAGCTTGATCGATCAGGATCTTCACTGATCGGTCTGGTGACCGATCAGTGTCTGAACTTTAATTCGAAAACGTTGTCAGACTTCTCTGAATCGCTTCTGATTTCTCTGATTTACTTTTGATTTGCTGTGCTAAGCCTCTGTTGAGTGTGCAGGTGAGACAGGGATGACTAAAACCATGAAGGAGGGGTCAAGTGGCGACTTTCGCTTCGGTCAGGTTTGTCCATTTGCCATTCCTAGGTTTCAACGGCTTCTGGCGCGGGCTGGCAACTAGCTGGCGAAGCTGACGACTGACCTGAGGCTTGGCTGAAGAGGGTTTAGTGGACTGAGCGAGGTCAGTGGGTTGGTGACGGAGATTGTTGCAGACGCTCCTTGTGAGCTGCAGACGCGCCTGGTGGTGACCTGCTGATGAGCAGAGACTTCAGAGATTTAAAAGATGGTTGGCGATGGAGAAGAGTGTGAACTGAAAAACTCTTGAGCATCTTTTGAATCTCTGAGACCTGAGCACTTGGAAGTAGTGGAGAGCTTTGCGAGTGTTGGGACCGGGTGCATGCCGACGCGGACAGTATTGTAATTGTTACATAATTACATGCAGCGGAAACAAAAGCATGAATAATTTCCTAAATTATTTTAACACATATCCTAAGCATGCAATGTGTTCACATAATCGTAATATAAAATTTTTGCAAAAAAGGAAATTACTCTACGAATTACCTCGTGTAACTTGGAAGAAGGGACGAGATCCAACCGTTAGCGTCCCTCGGAAGCTCCGCCTCTATTCGTGTCCACACCGAGTATCGTCAGGATGACTTCGCTAAGCCACGAGTTTCGTGTTCACGAGAACTACTAGATTCTCCGTGAACACGACGAAAACCGAAAGAGTAATCACATCGAAAGACTCACCACCAAGGTTGGCCGGATTCACAATTCCGGCGAGAAGGAGGAAGATGACTTGCGCCCAATCCCAAGGTGATGATGGCCGAAGAGGAAGATCGTCCCAAGGAAGAACTTCGTCGCCTTGGTGCTTCTCCTTGTATTCACGACAAGAAGAGGGAGGGGATGCCTATGGCCGGCCAAGAGAGAGGGAGAGAAGAAGAGGAGAGAGCCCAAGCAATTCTTGGATGGATCATCTTCCAAGGCACCCCTTGGGTCCTTTATATAGGGAGAGGTTTCTTAATTCCCAAGCAAACCTCTCCTTGATTATGGAATAATTTCTCAATCAATCTATAATCAAGGCTCTCATGATCAAGCCTCCTCTCTTTGATTATGGAATAATTTCTCAATCAATCCATAATCAAGACTCTCTTTCTTTTGGTATGATTATATAAAATTTATAAAACAAACCAACCATTGGTTCATTATATAAAAATTTATAAAACAAACCAACCATTGGTTCATTATATAAAAATTTATTAAACAAACCAACTCATGGTTCATTATATAAAAATTTATATATATAAAATTTATATAACCTTTTATAAAATAAACCAACCTTTGGTCTATTTTATAAAACAAACCAAAATAGTTTTATCCACTTGTGGTGGCCGAAATTTATACAAAAGAGAATTCATCTCAAGTGGACGACCAAGTTTTCATCCAAATCATAGGTTCATGGTTCAAAACCCACCAATGCATTAAATTTTGTCATCTTTAATTTATTATAAATTTTTATAAAACAAACCAACTCTTTGGTTTATTTTAATTCATGATAAAATAATCCCATGGATTATTTTAAGCTTATAATAAATCATACCACCTTGGATCAAATCCCTTAATGAATTAAACTTATTTAATTCACCCATTAAGTCTTTAAAAGACTTAGTCATTCTATGCTTCCGATGCGTCTGAAATAAATTCAGTTTTGACTATTGTTTGGACTTACCAAAAATAGTCTATCTCGATTGGAGAATCCAATTCTCAACTCGTTTTAAATCCTTCGAATTACTCGTTATGCGTGTGACCAAATAGGCTTTTAATTTATGTTGGTCGTCCATAATTAACTAATTAATTATAGAACGATCATGAGTGGCACCTAGTAGTACATCATGATCCCCAATTAATTGAAAGATCAACGGTTGACCTCAGAAATGATTCTGAAATCCTTCAGCAGCTATAATGAATCGTGTCTCATTCCCTTCACCATCTTATACCCACTTGGTTCAGGACATGGTCTATGTGTGTTAGTCCCCACTAGGCTGACTACGTCACACCTAGCCCAAGTAACGTTTCCTCGTCCTATGGATTCTAATTACTTTCATGTATTTAAGAGATTCATACTCTGAACATGTCATGCTCTGGCCAGAGGCTTCGAGTAACAATCCGACGATAGGCCTTGGGTATACATCTCCTCGCAAGGAGTGGTGAATCCTTTGTAGGTTGTTCAAACATCTTCGGGCACTTCGGCTTATACCCAATCATCTTGGGTCCACACCTCCTTGGAGATGCTTGCTTAAGATGTCAAAGTATAAGTCTCCATGACCAAGATGACTTGAACACCGCAAGTCAAAGGAACATCGCACTTAAGCTGCAGTAAGAACTTCACTGACATATCTATATGTAGACTACCATATGAAGTTTTACAGCCAATCACTCCAATGAACTAGTTCCCTTAACTAGCATTCATGTTTATTTCCGGACATCTCAATGTCACCAGCCAGTGAGAATCAGCTGATTAGAGAATAACCCATGCTAGTCTCAACAGAATTGATAGTGTTCGTATTTATCAATTCATCGACTAGGGACAATTTCAATACTTCACAATTGCACATGTAGAGATAATCACTAGTTGTGAATTCATCACAAATTCTCTCATGCTGTGAATTGTATTGTGGACATTCAGTAAATGAGTTTAAGATCTTAATCAAATAGTCATGTATACTCAAATAGTGAATATTCATTTATTAAAATAAATGATTACAATCATAAGGCGATTGCCTTAAGACACTTCTCTCATATCACTAACAGCGAGTCCATTAGCGAGCAGACACGAAGAGCAGGGAGTTCTTGCGTGAGAGTTGTGCTGGGTTGAGCTCGGTGAAGTGTTTCCTTCTGTGCGTTCTTTGTGCTCACACTCTGTAAGCCTTTTATCTGTCTCTGTGCTTTATTTCATTTCATCTTGAGACTATTCTGTGGAGAGGTTTCTCCACCGAGAAGGAGTTTGTGATATCCGGATTTCCGAGGCTTGATCTACCGACGATCAAGGGATCACCCACCTCACGGGTACGCCAAGGAGTACGGGCAAGTTATCCCTGAACCTTGTACATCTTTGTGTTAGCTGGTTTGTTCTGTCTATTTCTGTTTTTGTCTCTCTGCTTGTATTCTTCCACTGCTAACTCTCAAGTGCAGAAAGATCAAAGAAGCGAGAAATTTGTGTGTCTGGCTATTCACACCCACCTCTCTAGCCATCCAAGGTCCAACATGTTGGATATTATTTTTATAATCCCAAGAAAATAGAAGTGTTTGTTTTAGGAAATACCACCATTTTTGGAAAAGGAATTTCTATTAGATAGAAAAGGCGGGATGATAGAACTCGAAGAGGTTCGAGACGATTCCACCATTGAAATAATAAAGCCTACACCGCAACAGCCAGTAGAACAAGTACACACCTTAAGGAGATCTAAAAGGATCTCAAGATTACCTGTGAGGTATGGTCTACTCCTTGAAGGAAATCAAAATGACCCTAATCATGGATGTGATCCAAGGTCCTTTAAGGAGGCGATATCTAATATCGACTCGATGTAATAGTTAGAGACATGANTAAGGCACAGCAAACACAGCAGAAGCCAGTCCTGATTGAGAACAAGACAACAGGAGGCCAGAAGCCTCAGCCAAATAACCAGAACTGGAAGAACAAGAACCACAAAAGGAAGCAGTGGCCTGGCAGCCAAAAAGGAAACCCAGAGAACAAGCAAGCTAGGTATCCACCTTGTCCTAAGTGTGGGAGGACCCATCCAGGAGCATGCCTTTTGGGTGTAACTGGATGCTACTCATGTGGACAAGAGGGACACAGATCCAAAGACTGCCCAAACAAGTTTAAGGTACTTCCTCAGCAGTCCGTACAGTATGGAGGCAAGCCTCAGTTACATTACATGCCTACTATACTGGAGGGACCTCAGATCAGTCAGGGAGGGTTGGAAGCAGCACCAGTTCCAACCAATGCCAGAGTCTTTTCCCTCACGAAGGAAGAAGCTGCCAGCGCCTCCACGGTCGTAACAGGTCAAATAGTTATTTTTCAGCATTTAGCTACTACACTGTTTGACACTGGGGCGACCCATTCTTTCGTATCAGTACCTTTTGCTAGTAAGTTACAGGTGCCTGCAGAGAGTTGGGAGTCCAGATTCCTGACAACTCTCCCTTCAGGGGAGATCATGGAATCCACCCAGCGGCTCCGGGCTGTGCCAATCAAGATTTCAGACCGAGAGCTATATGTCGATCTGATAGTCCTTGCGATGCAAGACTTCGACATCATACTGGGCATGGATTTCCTCAGTAAGTACAGCGCTTCAGTGGACTGCCGTAGAAGGAAGGTGGTTTTCAGCCCAGAAGGAGAACCACCATTCGAGTTTCAAGGAGCCCCAAAGAGGAAGACTCAGAAATTCCTCTCAGCCTTGGCAGCCCACCAGATGCTAGAGCAAGGGTGTGCTGGTTTTCTTGCACACGTAGTGGACTCAGAAGCAAAGAAAGAACTCAAGCAGGAGGATGTACGGGTAGTCTGCGAATATCCAGAAGTGTTCCCAGAAGAACTACCTGGACTACCGCCCAACAGGGAGGTGGAATTTGAGATTGAGCTGGTGCCAGGTACCGGTCCGGTCTCAAAAGCCCCATATCGTATGTCTCCTGCAGAGCTGAAAGAATTACAAGAGCAACTCCAGGAGCTACTAGACAAGGGCTTCATCCGCCCGAGTCATTCACCCTGGGGAGCTCCTGTACTTTTCGTCAAGAAGAAGGATGGGTCTATGCGTCTGTGCATAGACTACAGAGCTCTGAACAAGGTAACCATCAAGAACAAGTACCCCCTTCCTAGAATAGATGATTTATTTGATCAACTCAAAGGGGCTACAGTGTTCTCGAAGATAGACCTGCGTTCTGGGTATCATCAGCTAAAGGTTAAAGAAAGTGACATCCCCAGGACGGCCTTCAGGACAAGATACGGCCACTACGAATTTGTAGTGATGCCTTTTGGAGTAACCAATGCTCCAGCAGTCTTCATGGAGCTGATGAACCACATCTTCAGGGAGTATCTCGATAAATTCGTCATTGTATTTATTGATGATATTCTCATATACTCACAGACTCCAGAGGACCATGCTACACACTTGAGGATAGTGCTGCAGATCCTTCAGCAGGAGAAGCTCTATGCAAAATTCTCAAAGTGTGAGTTTTGGCTAGATCAGGTGACCTTCCTAGGTCACATTGTATCCAAAGAAGGCATTCAAGTTGATCCAGCCAAGATAGAAGCAGTCAGCAACTGGTGTAAACCCAAGAATTCCAGTGAAATCAGAAGCTTCTTAGGCCTGGCAGGATATTACAGAAAATTTGTGGAGGACTTTTCCAGAATAGCCTCTCCACTCACAGCCCTGACCAGAAAGAATCAGAAGTTTGAGTGGTCAGATAAATACGAGCACAACTTCCTAAAACTGAAGAAAAGATTGACTAGTGCTCCCATCCTGACTGTTCCAGAGAGTGACAAGGCCTTTGACATCTACAGTGATGCATCCAAGATGGGCCTTGGAGCTGTCCTCATGCAAGACGGTAAAGTAATAGCATATGTCTCCAGACAGCTCAAGGACTATGAGAAGAATTACCCTACTCATGACCTTGAGCTAGCAGTTGTGGTTTTTGCACTGAAGCTCTGGAGACACTACCTGTATGGAGTGCAGTGCAGAATCTTCACAGACCATCAGAGTTTGAAGTACTTCTTCACTCAGAAGGATCTGAATATGAGGCAGCGCAGGTGGCTAGAGTTGGTCAAAGATTATGACTGTGAAATCCTCTACCACCCAGGTAAAGCTAATAAAGTGGCAGATGCACTGAGCAGGAAATCCTGTGCAGCACTGATGTCCCTATCATCACTGTCTCTACCACTTCAGAAAGAAATAAAGGATTTTGGAGTCGAGGTAATAATTGGGCAACTTTCTGCATTGAATCTAGAGTCAACCCTGCTTGTGGATATACAAAGAAAGCAAAGTCAAGACCCAGAGATCCAGAAGATCAAGCAGGAGATCCAAGAGGCAGAAAATTTAGAGTTTCGAGTATCAGATAGTGGCATCCTCTATCTTGGAGACTACCTTTGCGTCCCCAATGATGAGGAACTAAGAAAGAATATTCTAGAAGAAGCCCACAGTACCCCGTACTCTATGCATCCTGGTTCTACCAAGATGTACCAAGATTTAAAGAAAAGGTTCTGGTGGTCTGGACTCAAGCGAGACGTGGCCAGATATATCAGTACCTGCTTGACCTGCCAGAGAGTCAAAGCAGAGCACCAGAGACCAGGAGGAGTTCTGCAGCCTCTTCCCATTCCAGAGTGGAAGTGGGAAGAGATATCCATGGACTTTATCACAGGTCTCCCAAGGACCACCCATGGACACGATGCAATTTGGGTGATAGTGGACAGATTGACCAAGTCTGCCCACTTTCTAGCCATCAAGGTGTCGCACTCAGTAGAGCATTTGGCGCAGTTATATGTGAAAGAGGTGATCAGGCTTCATGGAGTTCCGAAGTCTATCATTTCTGACAGAGACGGGCGCTTTGTCTCTCACTTCTGGGAGTGTGTTCAGCACGCACTAGGCACCAAACTTAAATTCAGCACAGCCTTCCATCCCCAGACTGATGGACAGACAGAAAGAGTAAATCAAATTTTAGAAGATATGCTCAGGGCCTGTGCACTAGATTTTAAAGGCAGTTGGTGCAAGTACCTGTGTTTAGCTGAATTTGCCTACAACAATAGCTATTAGGCCACTATCAAAATGGCACCTTATGAAGCATTATATGGCAGGAAATGTAGATCACCCATATGCTGGCAAGAAGCTGGTGAGAAGAAAGAGATGGAGTCAGGACTAGGCAGCCAGACTGAGCTTATAGATGAGACCACTCAGGCTATCCAGATGATCCGCCAAAGGATTGAGACTGCCCAGAGTAGACAGAAAAGTTATGCTAACACACGCCGTAGGCCACTTGAATTCCAAGTTGGAGATTCAGTATTCCTCAAGGTCGCTCCTATGAAGGGAGTGATGAGGTTTGGCAAAAAGGGCAAGCTAAGTCCTCGCTACATAGGACCCTACAAGATTATAAAGAGAGTTGGTAAGGTAGCATATGAGCTGGACTTACCAGAGGATATGTCAGCTATCCACAGTACCTTTCATGTCTCTATGCTAAAGAAGTGTATTCACGATCCTAACCAAGTGATTCAGCCTCAGTCAGTACAGATCCAAGAAGATCTTAGCTATGAGAGCAGACCGACACAAATAGTGGACAAAGCAGTTAAAAGATTAAGAAATAAAGAAGTGCCACTAGTGAAGGTCATCTGGCAGAATCAAAAGCATGAGGAAGCTACTTGGGAACGTGAAGACAGCATGAGAGAAAAATATCCAGAATTATTTTAAGTTCGAGGACGAACTTTTTATAAGGTATGGGGGATTGTAACGCCCCGAAATTTCCATATTGAAGTTCTTAAAGTCCTTAGAACTATTTAAAAATGTTTTAGAAATATTCTAGATATTTTTAGGAATTTTTAGAATATTTTTATGGAATTTTCCGAGTCCGTTTAGTATTTTAAAAAAAGGAAAAACTTTAAAGGGCAGCAGGGGGGTTCGAACTCGCGACCACAGGAGGAGCAAGCCCTTAAGGGCGCGCAAGTGACCAGCTGGGCTAGGGTATCAAGCACAACAAAAGGCGGAGAGAAATAATTTTATAGAGTAGTTAAGTTTTTTCATGAAGAGGTATTTAAACCACGCTTAAGTCGCGTGAAACCCTTGGAGGAGAATTTTCGACTGCGTGCAAGAAGGGGGCGAGGGAGGGGCGGCGAAAACAAAAGGGAACCTAGGTTTTCTTTCCTCCTCTCCTCTCCTAAGGGGCGCCGGCTAAGGGAATCTCAAGGGGGTCGGAGCGTTTCGTTCGTCTCGACGAGAAGAACACGTAGGCGCGGACGGTTCGTAGAGATCTCAAGTTTCACCCGAGCCCTAGTCGTCTAATTTCGATTGTAAGTCCAAGAAATCAAGGTAAGTACTGCTCACCTGCAGTAAGAGGCGGTTTTCCGTAAGAATTTTCCCTTCAAAGTTTTAAAAGAGATATTTACTTTTAGTTTAAGATTTCGCATGTGATCTTAGTTCATTATATGCTTATATATATTTGATAGAGTACCCTATGTGAGTGTAGGGTCTAAGAAAAGTTATGAGAAAAGAAAAGAGAAGATAAAGATAAGAAAAGAAAAGGCCAAGGCCTTAAGAAATCCCCAAAAGTCAAGACTTAGGGATTTGGGCACACAAGGTGCTCGTTAAAATGCCAAGGCATTCAAGATAAGAAAAAGTAAGTATTTTATTTTCTAAGGCCAGTACCCGGCGTCCAAGGGCATCGTTAAAGAAATCCAGGTGTCCAATTCCAAGGTCTTGGCCCTGGTAGACCAAGGTCTGCTCTACTAGGATTGGTGGCTCGCTACCCCAACCTTTTAGGGAACGCACATAAGATGGTACTTACGTCTTAAGTGGATCCAAGTGAGTTATTATTTTCAAGTATATGCTTTAGCAAAGTTTTCCTAAAGTTTAAGGAAGTTTTCTAAAAGTTAAAGAAAAATTTAAAGTTAAAGAATTGCTAAAGTTTCACGTTAAGCCAAGAAAAAGTGAGTTAAGACTTATTAATGCTTGAGTATGCATGTTTTGAGTTATACATGTTTTAGTGTTTCTTTTAAGCATAAAAGTGTATACATGTTTTAGTGTTTCTTTTAAGCATAAAAGTGTATACATGTTTTAGTGTTTTTTTTAAGCATAAAAGTATATACATGTTTTAGCGTTTCTTTTAAGCATAAAAAGTATCTCATGTGATTTCACATTGTTTAAAAAGCATGCCTGCACATTTCGAGATTTTGTGAGCTAGATAGTACTTGCTAAGCTTTATGCTTATTAGTTGCATTTCCTCTTACTGCAGGTAAAGGTAAAGAGAAGCAATTCTGATGGAAGGCGACGAGGTGGTGCTGAGTGACGTGTGTGTGGTGGCTGACCTTGGAGAGATCCTTGGGATGAGACAGTTTAGCTTACTTGAAATGCAATGTTTAAGATTTCCAAATTTCAAGTTATTGTGTTATGGAGTTTATTAAACATTTATGCTTCGGATAGTTTTACATGCTCAATTTTGTAGAATGAAGATTACATGTTATTTCAATTAGTATGCATACTTTTGTGAATGCACTAGATGAGCAAGGGCATGAGTAGTTTAACATGTGGATACATTGCATTTTATACTTATTCTTGAGCTTATTATTATTCCCTTTTTGGACTAAGTCCTAATTGTGCTTAAAATGCTTGTGAATTCGGTAGAAAAGTAAGATTTACATTCTATGAAGTCCTAGAAATATTATTGCATGTGCCAAGATGTTGTTAGTTTCGAATTAAGTCTTATTGCTTTAAATATGCTTAGAAAAGTTGCATGCATATTCCATAGTGCTTTAGTAATGTTATAGAACCTTGTGTGATGAGTTTAAATGGCTAGAATTGCTAGTAATGTGCCATTGTATCATGCATGACTATTAAAGTTAGAATATCATTTTTGATAGATTAAAAAAAAAAAAAGAAAGTTCCACATTTTTAGTCGTGCATTAGAGTCAAGAAGTAGACAAGTAGCGGTCCGTCTAAGGTAGAGAAGGCGGGGTCGCTACAACCCCCCCTCTAGCTTGACGGTCACGGTCCTAACAAGTGATATCAGAGTGAAGGTCGCTCATCTACAGACTAACCACCGAGAGAGCAACAAGCTAGAGGAAATGACGATTGAAGACATGTTGGGTGATGACGTCAACATACCACCTCCCTACGATCGCAAAGATTTCGACTATTGGAGGATGAATGAAGATGTGGTTTGGCATGGATTGGGAGTGCATGATGATCATAGAAGAGCCATTCGAAATTTCAAGAGATAAGCATGGGAAAAAACCTCGACCTAAATATTGGACTAAAGAGCAACAAAGTCAATCGAAGGCTAATGAGAAGGTAATTGCAATATTAATTAATATTTTACCTAATAATATAATTAGTGGTGTAGGAGAATATCAAAATGCATATGAGTTATGGAATAAGTTGGGAGTAATTCATAAAAATCCTACACAAGCTCAAATAGTAGATGAGCCAAAGGAAATAAGTTGAATGGTCCAAGAAGAGAAAGAAGAAAGTGAAAATTCATCCATATCATCAAGTGAAGTGGCTCAAAAGAGTGAAAGATCATCCACTTTATCAAGGGAAGAAGAAGAGTTCTCCACTTCAAGAATTGAGGGGGAGGAGAGACCCTCTTCAATACCGGGGCAAGAAGAAGCTCCTACCTCCACCAAAGTAAGGAAAAAGCACATTAGATGCTTCACATGTGGAGAGCTAGGGTATTATCACACCAAGTGCCCAAGAAAAGGAGAGCATAAGAAAATAGAGCATTTGAGAAGATGGGAGAAAGAAGAAAAGATAAAGAGCTCACATCAAGAGGGAGCTTCAAGGGTAAGGGAGGTAATCCCTAACTTTAAGAATGTTTCAAATTTCCCTATGTATGCTAGAAATGATAAAAATTGCTTGCCTATGTGTTATTTTGGGTTAGAGTATCATGATAAAAATAAAATTGCTATTGCGTGTCAAAATTCTAAGAAATTCATGTATCATAATCAATCTAGAAATGTTAAACCTAAGGACCATGGCATTAACCCTAAGAAAGGGAGACACATGCCTAGAAAAATGGGTAGACCTAGGAATACTCAAAGTGGTGACAATAAGGTTGAGAAGTTAGAAAGGGAAAATCAAGCTTTGAGGGCAAAGCTTGATAAATTGGAAAAGCATCTAGATAGACTCATTAGGGGGTCCAAGGGATTAGATATGCTACCAAATGGTCAACACCTTAGAAATGATACACCGAGTCTAGGATATCAATCTAGGAAATCAAATGCTAAGGAGAAGTTATATGCATGGATGTCATATGATTATAGCAAGGGGAAAACGAAAAATGGCAAGGAAACACCATTTAAAGGGGAGAAGGAGAACTTGACCAAGAAAAGGTATACAAGGTCAAGAGAGTAAGAGTTGAAGGTCAAGAAGCACCGGAGGTACACCGGTGTGGTCTTGCCTTTATTAATGAGTCACCTAGGGAGGTGACTAAGGAGAGCCCAAGGGAGTGCTCTAGAAGTCAAGATGGGATCCATGGTCAATGGATCTCAGGAGGATTTCTCCTAGGGGATTAGATGGACTATGGAATGTGTCAAAGGGTTTGGAAGACTAGTATGAGTCTTAATCCTAGGGAGTTGGCACACAAAAGGGAGTTTTGTGAAAGAAAAGATGAAAATAGATTTATATTGTGCGAAAATTGATTTTTAATATGTAGATGCCATATACATAAGTGTCAGGAATGTATTATGGTTAAGTATGACAAAAGACATCAAGAAGAGATCAAAATTAGAACTTTTAGTTATGTTTCAATGACACTATTTAGGTAGTTTTGAATTTCATGTCAATCATGGGATTGGTAATAGATTTATTCCGAACAATATTATTCCCAAGTAGACATAGGTTTCACAAATCTCTCTAAGATTTTTTGGAGATTTGTGGAATTAATTATGCATTTCTGAAATAAGGACTGGAAAGCTAAAATCAGGATACCAGTCTACTGGTTCAGAACCAGTCGACTGGTTCAGAACCAGTCGACTGGCCTAGTATAAATCAGAAACTAGAAATTTGAAATCACTAGTCGACTACCCTTGGGGTAGTCGACTGAACATTCTGTTTGGTTCTCAGTCGACTGCCCTTGGGGCAGTCGACTGGTATGCGAGGGTTTAAATGAAACAGGTCGCGCGGGGTGGTCGAACCTAGGGTTTTCAGTGTCACCCCCCTGCGAAGCTTCGTCTCTCCCGACCTCCTCTCTTGCTTCAAGTCTTCCCAAGCCCTAAAAACACCTTCCTAGCCTCCCTCTACTTCAGATCTATGCCTAGGGCTAGAAAAGCTTCCCTCTTTGAGACGATTCTTACCAACATTCATCATGTAACGCCTGGGAAAACGGTAACCACTTGTGTAGTTCATTTTTCACATTTAATTCATAATTTGGAACCAACATATCCCATTTTACATGTTTTTCTTTGTTTTCCTTTGTCATGGGGTAATTTTGGTACATGCATGGGTAAATTGCATTGTAGAGTTACATAGAAGAGAAAAATGGGAGAGGGATCATCTCGACAGGGTTATGTCGATCTTGAGGTACCTCGGTTCCGTTTCGAGGAATGCCGACGGAGATTTGCCAATAATGAGTTTGTATTAATGAAATATAGATATCTTAATAGGGCATACTTCGAAGAGAAAACCTCCCAGATTGCTGAAATAATCACATATTTTGGTCTAGCAACTAGTATATTGTCAGCACTCTGTTAACTTTGACTTGTGCAAGAAATTTTATGCTAATCTGACATGCGTGGGTCCCGATGATGGGACTTATGAGTCCATGGTGGCAGGTGTCACCATTCCCTTTTCAGCTGCAATCTTGGGTTCATTTTTAGGGTGTAGGGCTTCCAACCATGCATTTACATATTTTCTAAAAGTCGTCGAGCCTTTCACCATCCCCAATGTAACCATAGACCAAATCTATCTCCATTATTTTTCAAGACATCGATGTGTCACACAGTGCATTTTTGAGGCAAAAAACATGACTCCTTTTAGCAATGTATTGTATAAAATTGTCTTAGATTGCATATTACCTATTGTCACCAAGGGGAGGTCGAAGATTCGACTTCCTCACTTGGTAATCATGTATGCATTAGAAAGGAGATTAGATATCGACATCACCCTGCATGACTTTACATCCATTGTCCACTTTTCTCATAGTGTCAATGCCATGATCTACATGCTTTTCGGTCTTATTTTGATCGAATTCTTTGAGTCTAGGGGCATTTGCACTACTAGGGGTGAGGTACATCGCCTGTCCAAGGACTACGACTAGATTGGCTCACGACAGCTGTCCTTGGCAGGGATTGAGTGCCGACAGGGAGTGATGGCCTGGAGACAGGTTGTGCTGCTGCTGCTGGGGTTTCACAGGAGAAGTTCTCCCTCCTGCAGTCAAAGGTACATGATCTGAGGGGGGACTTTTAGACATTTAAGCAGTGGCAGTTTGAGATGCAGCAGCAGCAAACTGCCATTCAGGGGGAGGTTCATGGTCTCACACAGTTCTGTCAAGGGTTCCAGCGGCAGCAGGATGACATGTATGCAATGATGCAGAGCTAGAACCTGATGTATCAGGCCCCTCCTCCTCCTGCTCCTCCAGGCGATGACAAGTAGTTGTGATTGATTTGATGACTCTAGTGTTAAGAGTGTGTGGCTTGGATTTTATATTTATCTCTCAAACATTTGATTGGGCATTGTAATGCTTAAAACTTCGGGGATATGACCCTTGTGACTTTCATTATGCATTAGTTTGACTTTTGTATGAAACTTTGGATGTATTCTTTCATATTACTTTATGAAGTTTTAGTTCATGGCTTGTTATTGCTTATATAAATTTTTTAAGTCATGTCTTTGATATTGCTTATATTGTTTGCAATTCATGATTTGCTAATGAATGGTATGATATTGTTATTATAGGCACAAGGGAAGTTTCATATATATATGTATATGTCTAGGGTTAAGGGATGAAAGGAGCGAGGTTTTATCATCTTGAGAATATATAAAGGAAAGGGGAGATTTGAAAACAATTCTATGGTTGAAATGGTATAGGATAGGCTTGGCAAACACATAGAATCAGATAAAGGGTAGAGAATTGATACAAAATGATACTTTTCAAAAGACTTGGAGTTTGTATCAAAAGTCAAGCATATTTGGTATTTTTCACGAAACTATACTTTTCTAGAGTAGGTTATATCCTAACAAATATGCTTGCAAAGTTCCAAATTTTCTGAATTTTATGGAATTTTCTAGGGGTTTCTGAATTTGGGTTGGAAATTCAGAAATGGATTGTATCAGTCGACTGCCCATGGGGCAGCCGAATGATGTTTTTGTAAGTTTGCGAAATGAGGGTACCAGTCCACTGATATTGGATCAGTCGACTGATCTTTCTGGTTTGTGATTTCTGAGGGGTTTTCAGAAGTAAAATGAGTTCTTTTTGACACTAGGGTTAGGATTTCTTAGGGCAATTTTTTTGATGGTGTCAAAAGGGGAGAACTTGTGGTGTTAAGTTAGTTTAACTTGACGTGGGAGAACTTGTGGTGTTAAGTTGGGTATAACATAACTTGGTGTTGTGAGTGAAATTTGAAAAGTATGTGGAGAGCAAAGTTAAGCGGGAGGACATGTGTATGTTTCTTAATATGCTATGCTGTTAATTTTAGGTTTTATTGTTGTTGTTTTACCTAACTTAAACATATTACCACACATCAAAAAGGGGAGATTGTTGGGGAAATCGGCCCAAGTATGATCGGGAGGATCATGGGTTTTGATGTGTGTGTCAATATGGTTGAGTTAGGGTTTAATTGTGTTCTAATATGTGTATGTGACTATGCATGTTTGCAAGTACACATAGACATGGTTGGATGTCTTCAGGTATAGTGAAGGGTGGAACGGAGGCAAGCCGGGGCTTGTGTGCGCATCCGAGGGACCATGGATGAAGCAGGGATTGTTGGTGCCGGAAGCACTATTGTCAAACTTATGTTTCGATAATGGCAAAGGGTTTAGAAGTTAATGTTTTGTTGTTATCTAACAAGGCTAATTAAGTGTGCAGGAAAAGTCCTAGGTACACTAGGCACTAAGTCCTGACATAAAGTTGGGCACTAAGACCTGGTGAGTGAAGCTGGGCACGAAGACCTGGTGAGTGAACCTGGGCACTAAGACCTGGTGAGTGAAGTTGGGCACTATGTCCTGGTCGCGGACTGGGCACGATGACCTGGTGAGTGAAGTTGGGCAAAAGTCCAACCGGAGGAGCCGGTTGGCAAAAAGGTAAACACTCCCGAGAGGAGTAGGTGAGGACGCATTCCCCGTAGGAGGGAACATTAGGCGTCGGTTCGACCTAGGGTTCCATTTGGGAAGCCCAATGTCAGAACTGAGATAGCTCAGGTTGTAAATCATGGTTTAATCTATATCATTTATATGCTTGTTGTGTTTTGGAACTAATCCTGGTTGCAGGAACGAAGGGATGAAGGGTTCTGCACTCAGGCGCCTCAATGGAGTGAGGCGCCCTACTGGGCTAGGCGCCTGTGTTAAGACATGCACCCCAGTGAAGGGCTATTCCAAGCACTCGAAGCAAACTACCTCTGAATCAGTCATTGAGGTGCCTGTGTTAACACAGGCACCCCAGTCAGCTCAGGCGCCCTGGTTGAGGGGATATGCACTGGTCAAGTTTGCGGATTGAGGTTCTTGCAGGACAGGCCACGTGTCAGGCGCCCCCTTCAACACAGGCACCCCAGCTACGACTATATAAAGGGATTCACCGCCTTGGCTTCCATAACAATTGCTTTCAACACATTTGTTCAAGCGCTCCGCTCCAACAAGCTCTGTACTCGACATTCAAGCGCCTACGACACCCCGCGGCTCCGAACATCCAACTTCTCCGGTCGTCGATATAGAAATAGTTTTATTGTTGTATTCTTTTTAATTCTATATTCAACTTCATCTTGTAAAATATTTGACGAAATATAGAATTGTCCATCGTAAATTGTCAAAGACCGTGGGCCTTGGAATAGGAGCCGACTGCGACTCCGAACCAAGTAAAAACAAAAAGCATTAGCAATGGTTTTTCTTTTTCGCTGTGCAATTACTCTACGCTTTCCAAAAAAGTTTTGACGATCGATATTCACCCCCCCCTCTATCGATTCAATCGGATCCCACAAGTGGTATCAGAGCGGATGACTCAAACATGGTGCAACCACCAGTTGAGAATTTTTTCATATTTTCAAATTTTAATATTTTTTCGCTTGTATTTTTCTCGTTAATCGAGGTTGGTGCAACACCACTCAATTTTCTTTTCGTTATGAATATTTTTCCTGCACTTCTAATCCAAGACTTAGTCTTGGAACGAGTTTCTTTCTATTATTTGTCAGTTAAACTCTAATGGACATGCAAGAGGGATACAACACCGCCAGACCCCCTCTTTTCAGTGGAGAAGACATCTTCTACTAGAATAGCAGGATGGAAGTCCACCTAAAAACTCAGGTGGACATGTGGATCATTATCCAGTTTGGACGGGAAATTCCAAAAAATGCACAAGGCGTGGTGTAATACTATACCGAGTGGGACGACCCACTAAAGAAGAAAATCGAGGCTGACGCGAAAGCTACCCAAACTTTGCAATGCGGCCTAACCAAGGAATAACTGAACCGTGTAGGACCCTTCACCAACGCCAAGGAGCTCTGGAATAAGTTGATTGAGCTACACAAAGGTACAACTGACACCAGAATCAGCAAAAGAGATTTGTTACTCAACGGACTCTATACAATAAAGATGCACGACGGCGAGACTGCATCTCAACTCCACGCCGGAATCCAGGAGCTGATGAACGGGCTGCACACCATAGGTCATAAGGTTGAAAACTGTGACCTAAAAGGTATACTTTGAATTCATTTCCGAGAAACTCACTGTGGGCATCTATGGTCGATGCCTACAAGGTTTCCAGGAATTTGTCTGAAATTAAATTAGTTGAGCTATTTTCTGAATTAGAATTGCACGAACAGACTAATACTACTTTGGTCGAGAAAGGTATAGTATTTATTGCAGGTAAAACTCAAGGGAAAACTCCCAAGAAGAAGCTTCAAGTAGTACCCGAGTCTGACTCAGACTCGGAATCAGAAGACAGTGAAGGAGATCGACCCAAATTGGTCTAGCTAGCTCACGATTATTACAAAAAACTTAAGTACCAAACGAGCAAGAAGAAGTCAAGCCGAAGAAAGTAAGATCCAGCGGAACCTTCAACAAGTCAGAAGAGCAAAAGCAACATCACCTGCTACGAGTGCAACCAGACGGGACACTCCAAATCGGAGTGCCCCAACCAAAAGGAAAATAAGAAGGCACGGAGGAAGAAGGCTCTTCAAGCCACCTGGGACGAGTCATCCTCCGTTGAAGAAGAAGAAGTCCCTCACGCAAACCTACTCGCCCTGACCGCCTCAGAAGACGTCCACTCCGAATCAGAATCGAAACCAGACGAGGACGTCAACAACGGAAGACTCACAATCTCGGAGGACGGACAAATCACGGTAAGAGGTTATCCAAAATCTGAATGATCTAAATTAATTTCTTATCTGTCCCGAAACTTGGCGAAAGCCAAAATCCGGGTTGAGTCCCTCCGACAGGAAGTAAAACTCCTGAAAGAGGAAGTCAACGCGAGTCTCTTGACTAAGTCAATTCAAGAAGGAAACTCAACTCAAGTTAAAAAAACTTGAGGAAGAAAATTCCACCTTGAAAACTCAAGTCAAGGAGCTCAGGGTTTCCTTAGAATGATTTACTTCGGGTTCCAAGAGTCTTGACATGATCCTTGGAAAATATAAGTCCATTCTCAATCGATCCGGACTAGGTTATCAAACCAAATCGCGACAACGGTCGTATTATTCTGTATTGAACCAACCTAGAATCCAAGTCCAAGCATGGGTCCCTAAGCTGTGTTTAACTAAACAAGGTGGACCAAACTAGTATTGGATCCCCAAGGACAAGATTCACATCTTGCCTAACCCTTATCGAGGCTTCAGTCCAGGGGGAGCCAATATAAAGACCATATTTATAATTAGATGATTTTTTTGCCTGCTTGCTTATTTTTTTGTTTTTGTTTTGCAATGTTATTATTATGCTTAGACTTAGGAATAGTTTAAGGACAAATGGTTTATTTGAAATTTGAACAACATAGTATTAGGTGGAGGTGAGATGATAGTATGTTAGGGAAGCCTTTCTAATAAGGTCAAGTAGGGTAAGACGTACCCTACTCGGTCTGTTTAGTTTGGTAGAACTAGCCGAAGCTACCGATCCAAGACCTAAACTTGTTAGACCAAAATTTTTCAAGAAGTAATTTGAAAATGAAATTTCGATAAAAGGCTTTGTCAAGGAAAGGGTTGTTGCTCCAATAAGGCTATGGCCAAAGAAAGCCTTTGTGCCTTGCCAAGAACTATAAGCCAATTTTCGAAATTCAAATTCAATTTAATATTTGATAAATTTGAATCTAACATAAATATCAATTAATCCTAGATTAAATCATATTTTCAAAATCAATAATTCTAAAGTCAACAATTTTGTTTTCAAAATTAATTCAACATTTTCAAAATTAATCATTTTTCAAAAATTTAAACCTTTTTAAACCTGTCTCACAAAACCCATAAGGTTAACATGTTTGATAACATTAGATATGGGTGAGACAGACTAGGTAGTGAAATTTAATTTAAGCTATCCCTACTTCTAATGGATCCAAATCAAATACATACTTTATGTGTGGGAACATATATAAAGATTTGGACCAGTGGATGTTGGATAGTTGATGCTCCAGACACATGACTAGGGATAAATTGAAATTCACCAAAATCAAGTTCAAAAACCTAGGCTTAGTAGCATTTGGCAACAACGCTACACTCAAAGTAATTGAGTCAGGTAACATTGAACTTAATTCTGACTTTATTATTAAGAAAATATTCTTGGTTGAAAATTTTAAATTCAATATGCTTAGCATTAGTCAACTCTGTGATACTAGTTACATAGTGACTTTCACCAACTTTGACTGCCTTATTAGAAACCTCCAAGTCTCAGAGATAACACTTAAGGGTACTAGAAAAAACAACGTCTATACTATTAACTTACCTATAGTATCCAAATGCTTTTTGACTCAATTAGAAGAATCTAACCTTTGGCATAGGAGGTTAGGTCACACTCATACCAAACTTATTTCAAAAATTACACAACTTGGTTTAATTAAAGGTGTACCCAAAATCAAGAACTTTGAAAACGTAATTTGTAACTCATGTGAATAAGGCAAACAAACTAAGTCAACTCATTAACCAACTCAATCAGACTTAACCCAAACCACACTTGAGCTCCTACACCTTGACCTATTTGATTCACATGGAGCCAAGTCATTAAGCGAGAATCGGTACTGCTTAGTAATTATTGATAATTACTCTAGGTTTACCTGGGTTAGGTTATTGAAATCTAAGAATGAAACCTTTAATTTATTTAATGACTTATGCAAAATAATTGAAAATCAATATGATACTAAAATTAAAAGACTTAGTAGTGATCATGGGGGAGAGTTTGAAAATCAAAAGTTTAAGGAATTTTGCAAAATCAATGGGTATATTCATGAGTTTTCCTATCCTAGAACCCCCCAACAAAGTGGATAGTTGAGAAAAAGAATTGAACCCTCCAGGAAGCCACAAGGACCATGCTCAATGAATATAACTTAGGTAACCAATTCTGGGTAGAAGCAGTAAATACAACATGTTATATCCAAAATAGGGTCCTAATTAATAAAAGACACAATAAACCCCCTATTAACTCTACTATCACATATTACCTAACTTACACTATTTAAGGGTTTTTGGGTGCAGAGTTCATATCTTAAATACTAAGGATTACCTAGGTATGTTCCAATCAAAGTCAACCCCAGGGACCTTTCTAGGATACTCAACAACTAGTAGAGCCTACAAGGTTTATAATAAACAAACTCACAAAATAGAAGAAACAACCAACATAATCATTGACGAAGTGGTTGAACCAAAATTTGATAATCAAAATTTAAACCAATCAAATCTTGATCACGAAGATAATGAACCAACAATTGAACCTCAAATTGAACCATTAAATGATTTATCACTTGAACCAATAATTGACGTATCAACTGAACCAATAACTGAACCAACCCAAGCAGTTGAAACACTAAACCAAACCATCCAGCCGGACCTGAGGCTGAACCTAGTTCTAGAAAAACAAAGAAACCCAGACTGAATCATCCTTCTGATAAAATTATGGGTGATCCAACCTTAGGAGTCAGAACTAGGTCTTCCTATAGAAATCTTAGTCAGATCGCACTTATTTCAAAAATTGAACCTAAGACTATAGAAGGGGTCCTACCTGACCCAGATTGGATCATAGCTATGCAGGAGGAGCTGGCCCAATTTGAAAGAAATCAAGTCTGGGAATTAGTACCAAACCTGAGGGAAAATCTATTATAGACACTAAGTGGGGTTTTATGAATAAACTAAATGATCAAGGTGAAATTGTTAGAAATAAAGCCTACTTAGTAGCTAAAGGGTTTAGTCAGGTCGAAGGTTAGACTATGATGAAACCTATGCCCCAGTAGCCAGACTTGAGTCAATTAGAATGTTGTTAGCTTTTGCTGCCTATAGGGGTTTAAACTATACCAAATGGATGTCAAGTCTGTATTTCTTAATTGGTTTATTAAAGTAGAAGTTTATGTAGGACAACCCCCAGGATTTAAGGACATAGAAAAACCCAAATATGTATTTAAACTTAGAAAAGCACTTTATGGGTTAAAACAAGCACCTAGGGCTTGGTATGAATGCTTATCGACCTACTTACTTTCTAAGAAATTTAACCAAGGTCAAATTGACTCCATACTTTTTGTTAAAACCTTAGAAAAAGATATCATTATTGCACAAATATATGTTGATGATATAATATTTGGATCCACTAACTCTAATTTTCTAAAAGAATTTGTAAAAAATCATGGAGAGTGAATTTGAAATGAGTTGGGTAGGCAAGCTTAATTTCATCATAGGTCTATAAATTAAACAAACTAGGGATGGTAATTATGTCCACCAATCCAAATATGCTAAGGAATTGATAAAGAATTCAAAATGGACAATTCTAAAAGCTTAAGTCCCCCAATGGCTACTAATGTCAAAATAGATAATGACCCGGAGGGTAAACCTGTTGACCTGAAATTATACCGAAGTATGATTGGTAGCCTACTGTACTTAACCGCCAGTAGACCTGATATCTAATTTTCTATAGGAATGTGTGCTAGATACCAAACCTGTGCTAAGGAATCCCACTTAGCAGCCCTAAAAAGAGTTCTAAGATACATTAAGGGTACCCTAAATGTAGGGATTTGGTATCCTAGGACTTCCACTTTTGAACTATCAAGATATTCTGACTCTGATTATGCTGGGTGTAAGTTAGATAGAAAGTACAAGTGGAAGTTGCCAATTATTAGGACCGAGTCTAGTCAGCTGATGTAGTAGAAAGCAACATTGCGTAGCCTTATCCACAACCGAAGCATAATATGTTGCCCTAGGAGAGTGTGTAGCACAACTTTTATGGATGATGCACACTCTTAAGGATTTCCAGCTGAGTTTTTATTGATAACCTTAGTTCAATCAATTTAACTAAGAATCCAATTCAGCACTCCCGAACAAAACATATTGAAGTCAAACATCATTTTGTAAGGGATCATGTAGCTAGGGGCGAAATAGTACTTATGCATGTGGACTCAAAATCCAACTTAGCTGACATTTTTACCAAACCCTTTCCTGAATCTGAGTTTAGCTTACTAGGAATGCAGTTCGGGTTGTGCTTAGTAGAATAGGACTATTCTATATTGTTTTTCAAAAATCTTTTCTATTTTTAAAATTGTTCTTTGTAGTATTTAAATTTCTTTAAAATCATTTCTTTCATCAAGTTATTGAAATTTAAAATGAATTTCTGACTTAGTTTTTCAAAAACTTACCCCCTTCAAAACTAGGGTTTTTGCACAAAATGGGCGTAGCTTAGGCTCGAACACTAGAACTGCATGCACCTATAGATCTAGAAGCGAGCATCTCACAAGCACCTTAGGGTACTTTGAGTAATAACCTAGACTGGGTTGAGATGCTTAGGTCTATGCCTTGATTCAAGATGCTTTAAGTCAGTGCATCTGCAGTAATTGGGGCGATAAATACAAATTGAACAACAATCAAGTTAACTGATCAAGTTTAGCAAATCTAACTTGATCAGATCACTTAACTTGACTAGCCCTAGTGAAAACTACTGTTTTATAACAGTTAGTAAGTAGCTAACTGGGTTAGACATGACCCGAACGGAGTCAGATTAATTGGTTTGTTTTGCATGACTTCACTAGAGTTGGTTCAATACGGACTTCCAATTTTGTAACTAGCTCTAATTCAAAATTAACTTGCAATAGTTGTTATCAATTTTTTTTTATATATAGCAAAGGGGGAGAGAAAGGAGAAAAGAGAGAGAATTTTTTTTTCAAAATTTTTTTAAAATTTTATCTCTGCTTCGAAAAGTAAAGCAAATTTTTTTTGCTTCAAAATTTTTTCTAAGTGCTTCTAAATCTTTTCTAAGTGCTTCAAAATTTTTTCTAACTGCTTCAAATTTTTTTTAAGTGCTTCAAATTTTTTTTAGTGCTTTAAATTTTTTAAGCACTTCAAAATTTTCTTCTAAGTATTTTAAAGAGCTTTCAAAAAATTCTAAGTGTTTCAAAGTTTTCGAAGAGCATTTTTTCTATACATGTCTAAGTAAAATTTTCCTTAGTAAACAAAGTTTGTCTGAGCAAAATCCTTTTGAAATTATTGGCAAATGTTTCTAAGTAAAGTATATCTTAGAGAACAAATCTTTGTGAAAACTTGTTTAAAAATTCCTTAAAGAGTTTTTTGTTTCAAGTAAAATGTTTTTTTTTGCACAAACTGTTCTTAAGCGAAATCTTTCTAAGTGTGCAAAAATTGAAACCCTTTCAAAATTTTTATTAAATTTTGTTTAGTAAAATTCTTTTTGCAAAGCCTTGTAAGTAAAAGTTTTTTAAAACCAAAATTTAGGCTTGCAAAACATGTCTAAGTGTAAAAAGTTTTTTTGGTAAAAATGTTTTTGCAAAACACTTAGTCGAACTTAAAAGCACTTAGAAGTTTTACAAAAACTGAATGCTTGTTTGAGGGGGAGAATGTTTATTTCAGGGGGAGATAATTGAAAATTGTTTTAAGTGATTGTTAATCTTGCTTGTTAGATGTGCTATAAAATGTTTGTTATCGTTTCTAAGTTGAACCATGTTGCCATAAATCAAAAAGGGGGAGATTGTTGGTGCCAGAAGCACCAAAGTCAAACCTATGTTTTGATAATGGAAAAGGGTTCAGAAGTTAAGGTTTTGTTGTTATCTAACAAGGCTAATTAAGTGTGCAGGAAAAGTCCTAGGTACACTTGGCACTAAGTCCTAGTTCTAAGAATTGGGCAACTAAGTCCTGATATAAAGTTGGGCACTATGACCTGGTGAGTGAAGCTGTCCACTAAGACTTGGTGAGTGATGCTGGGCACGAAGACCTAGTGAGTGAAGCTGGGCACTAAGACCTAGTTAGGGGGCACCGAAGACCTGGTGAGTGAAGCTGGGCACTAAGTCCTGGTCGCGGATTGGGCACGAAGGCCTGGTGAGTGAAGCTGGGCAAAAGTCCAACCGTAGGAGTTGGTTGGCAAAAAGGTAAACTCTCCCAAGAGGATTAGGTGAGGATGCATTCCCCGTAGGAGGGAACATTAGGCGTCGGTTCGACCTAGGGTTCTATTTGGGAAGCCCAAAGTCAGAACCAAGACAGCTCAGGCTGTAAATCATGGTTTAATCTATATCATTTATATGCTTGTTGTGTTTTGGAACTATCCCTTGTTGCAAGAATGAAGGGATGAAGGGTGCTGCACTCAGGTGCCTCGATGGAGTGAGGCGCCCTACTGGGATAGGTGCCTATGTTGAGACAGGCGCCCCAGTGAAGGGCTATTCCAAGCACTTGAAGCAAACTGGCTCTGAATCAGTCATTGAGGTGCCTGTGTTAACACAGGCGCCCCAGTCAGCTCAGGCGCCCTGGTTGAGGGGATAAGCATTGGCCAAGTCTGCGGATTGAGGTTCTCGCTGGACAGGCCACATGTCAGGCGCCCCCTTCAACATAGGCACCCCAGCTACGACTATATAATGGGATTCAACACCTTGGCTTCCATAACAATTGCTTTCAACACATTTATTCAAGCGCTCTGCTCCGACAAGCTCCGAACTCGAGATTCAAGCACCTACGACGACCCACGGCTCCGAACTTCCAACTTCTCCGGTCGTCGGTATAGAAATAGTTTTATTGCTGTATTCTTTTTAATTCTATATTCAACTTCATTTGTAAAAAATTTGACGAAATATAGAATTGCCCATCGTAAACGCTCAAGGACCGTGGGCCTTGGAGTAAGAGCCGGCTGTGACTCCGAACCAAGTAAAAACAAAAAGCGTTAGCGATTGTTTTTCTTTTCCGTTGTTCAATTACTCTACGCTTTTCGAAAAAGTTTTGACGATTGATATTCACCCCCCCCCTATCGATTCAATCCGATCCCATAGGGATGATGAGCCGAGGGAAGCGGACTTCAAGGCATACGTGAAGGATGGCATGGAGGCAAGTCGTGGGCTTGTGTGTGCATCTGAGGGACGTGGGCCAAAGTCGAAGAGGACTTGAAGGCAACAGATCAAGGTTACTGGATGAGGGACGATGAGACGAGGGGCACAAACTTCGAGGCATGCGTGAAGGATGGCATGGAGGCAAGCCAAGGGCTTGTGTGCGCATCTGAGGGACGGGAGCCGAAGACGAAGAGGGCTTGTGTGCGCAACGAAAAGAAATAAAGTACACAAGAACACAAGTTGATTTTTACATGGTTCGGAGTCGCGGTTGGCTCCTACTCTAAGGCCCACAGTCCTTGACCATTTACTTTTGGCAATTCTATTTTCGGAAAGATCTTTACAGATTGATAGTACAGATATAGAATTTGAAAAACTGAATCACAACACTTTCGTAAACTGAAATTTTACCGACGCCGAGGTGGATTGAATTTCGGAGCAGAGGGTCATCGTCGGCACTGGAATCTTGAAATTGAACTTTGCCGGGGCACATCGGTTGAGCGAAAGTGTTTGGAGCGTTGAAAAGAATGGTTGATGAAGCCTTGGGGGTGAGCCCCCTTTTATAGTGCTCTTACGGGCGCCTGTGACGTTGGGGGCGCCTAACACATTGCCCTCCCTGCGCAAATCCTTATCCGCGGGCTCGGTTAGCGCATATCCACCTCCACTTGGGCACCTGAGCTGATGGGGGCGCCCGTGACCTCACGGGCGCCTTATCCGCCTTCGTTCAGTGGCTTCGCAGCTATGTTTGGGATTTTACCTTCACACTTGGGTGCCCGTATCCATACGGGCGCCTGAGCCCATTCGGGCGCCTGTGTCCATTCGGGTGCCTAGGCCTAGTGAAGCACCTCCCTTGCAGATGAGCAGTCCTTCAATCCTGCAACTAAGGTTAGTACCCAAAACACAACAAGTATTAGTTACAGTCGTAGCTGTCTTGGTTCTGACTTCGGGTCTCCCAAATGGAACCCTAGGTCGTACCGACGCCTACTGTTCCCTCGACTGGGAACGCGTTGTTGGTGCAGACAGCACCCAAGTCGAACCTGGGTTTTGATAATGGCAAAGGATTCAAAAGTTAAGATGTTATCTTTGTCTAACATGCTACTTGAGTGTGCAGATTGAAGTCCTAGCGAAGGACTACTAGGCACCTAGCGAAGGACTGCTAGGCATCGGAACCTAAGACCCAGCGAAGGGCTGCTGGGCACCTAGCGAAGGGCTGCTAGGAGTCGAAGACCTAGCGAAGGACTGCTAGGCACCAGGCGAAGGACTGCTTGGAACCGAAGCCCTAGCGAAGGACTACCAGGCACCAGGAGAAGGACGGCTTGGTCACGAAGACCTGGCGAAGGACTGCTAGGCACCAGGCGAAGGACTGCTTGGTACTGAAGACCTGGCAAAGGACAGCTAGGCACCTGGCGAAGGACAGCTAGGCAAAAGTCCAACCGGAGGAGCCGGTTGGCAATAGGTAAATTCTCCTAAGAGGAGTAGGTGAGGACGCGTTCCCCGTCTAGGGAACAGTAGGCGTCGGTTCGACTTAGGGCTCCATTTAGGAGACCCAAAGTCAGAACCAAGACAGCTAAGGCTATATAAACCTAATATTTTATTGCTTTGTGTTGTTTTGGACTAACCTTGGATGCAGGACCGAAGGAATGTGTTTCTGCAGCTCAAAACGCCCCAAAGGAGAGGGACAAGCAGCTGGGCAGGGCGCCCCCAAGGTCAAGGCAAAACAAGTTAAGCAAGAAAAGCTTCGGAAGCTCACTGGGGGGCCCCCATGCTCCCGGGCGCCCCCATGCTCCCGGGTGCCCCCGTGCTCCCAGGCGTCCCGGATGCTCCGGGCGCCCCGGATGCTCCGGCCGCCCTGGGCTCAAGCCAACAAAGCGGTTAGAGTCGAGACAGCGAGAAGCCAGCGGACCGAGTCAACCCGGGCGCCCCCTGCATCCCGGGCGCCCCGGTCAAACCTCAGTCTGATCTTGAGGGATAACGGCTGACCGAGAGTTTACCGGATCAGGTGACACGTGGAGGGCGCCCCCAACGTCCCGGGCGCCCCCAGGTTCACTATATAAAGGACTCGACCCCCAAGCCTTCTCAACACATCGTTCCAACGCTACTACGCTCTTCGACTCAAGCGCTCTACTCCAGAAGCCTTCCATCTCGAAATTGAAGCGCCGACGACGACCTTACGCACTGAGGTACGATCCATACCAGGCGTCGATCACGAAGAGTAACTATGTTTTCCTTTACTGCAAAATTTCTATACCATTCTCTGTAAAACACTTTGCGCATTATAGAATTACCCGTAGTAAACGGTGAAGGACCGTGGGCCTTGGAGTAGGAGCCGACCGCGACTCCGAACCAAGTAAATCCTTGTGTTTGTGTCCTTCTTTGTGTTTTTAATTTCCGCTGCTTATTCTCTTAAAGTTTTATCCGAAAATGTTTTACGATATTCACCCCCCTCTATCGTTATTCTCGATCCAACAATTGGTATCAGAGCGGGGAAGCTCAAATTTGGTGCAATCACCAATTTGAGAATTTTTCAGATTTTTCTTCGATTTTTTTAATTTTATCGTTAATCGAGACCGGTGGAACACCACTCGATAATTTTATTCTTCTTTGTCCCGCACTGCTAATCCAAGACCAAGTCTTGGGACATTTTCACCTTTTTTCTGTCTTTTTCAGATAAATTCTTAAATGACCATGCAAGAAGGCTTCAGTACCGCAAGACCGCCGCTCTTCAGTGGGGAGGACTTCTCCTACTGGAAGAGCAGAATGGAGGTTCACCTGAAAACTCAGGTGGACATGTGGATAATCATCTAGTTAGGATTGGAAATACCAAGGAATGCTGACGGAGTACATCAATCTTACGCTGAATGGGACGCTGCACTCAAAAAGAAAATTGAAGCCAATGCCAAAGCGACTCAACACTAGTAGAATTTCCTTAATTTACTTCGTATATTCACCGAAGTCATAGATAGATAATTACCGAAGTAGACGCACGTGAAGTAAAAAGGGATTATTTTACTTCGTCATATCACTGAAGTCATATCCATGAAAATAGCGAAGTCTTTTACTCGTTCAAAGAGGCAAACCGGTTCAGATTTGGACTAATTCTGAAGTAAAAACTTGTCTTTTACTTCATTGGTTTTGTAAAGTGCTGAAGTAATTGATGATATATAACTATACAGTTTAAATTGATTGTCGAAGTAAAAAAATATCTGTTGCTTTAGTAGTTTTGTAATGCGACGAAGTAATAGATGATATGTAACTTCATAGTTTACATTAATTGTCAAAGCAAATATATTTTATAACTTCGCCAGTATTTATATTTATCGAAGTATGTAGTATTATGTTACTTCATAGTATACATTTATTGACACAGTAATCAATTTAAAAGACTTCATTGTTTTGTATGATACGGAAGTAATAGATTTGAAACGACTTCACAATTATTAAATTATGATGAAGTAAATTTTTTTTAATTTCATCACAATTTAAATGGATGAAGTATTTTATTTTTGATTACTTCACCATCAAATTTTATTATTGAAGTAAATAATCATATTTTATTACAATATACTTTTAATTTAATGAAGTAATTGTCGATGACCACCGCACTAATTTAATAAAAGAGTGAAGTAAAAAAAAATTTACTTTATTAAAATTAAACAATATTTTATTATACAATAATATTCCAATATATATATATATATATATATATATATATATACAACTTAAATGTATTAATTAGATTAAACAATTATCCATTCAAAATAATGAATATATATCAACGAATCCATCAATGCACAAGTATTTATCCACAAATCCACAAGTATATATAACCAAAATATATATCCACAAGTATATCCAAAATCTATAATGAAAGAACAAAATATGTATCTAAGCACACCACCAATTTAGACACCTACATATGAGTAGATGAATTCACTCCATTCACTTCTGACATCATCATATTCGGATTGTTGGTAATATTGATTCTTGATTGTTCCTGCAAACTTTTATGCAAAAATACAAAATACATTAGATTCATCCAACTGTAATAGTTTATCTCAATCATAAACCAAAGCATATAATAAAAAAAATATTATCATCTTCTCCAACAGTGGATTTTCACATTCAACTATCTCTTTTATGTACCTCATCATACAATATCCACATTCAATAGAACCACTTTGTTTTAGATTACCCTACAATGAAATAGAAAAGGTAATGTAATGGTCACAATCCAAGTTATAAGAACCATCCATTGAAGATATGAAAAATAACTATCCTCGAAGTGATTTTGTATTTTGAAAAATAACATAACTATCATTACAAAAATAACTTTATTGTCTATATCATCAAATCTATTCTATGTCGCCAATAATCATTCATCAGCTCAGTTTTCATTTGATTATGTAGTTAGTTTGGTTGCATTTCTTCCAAATTAAACTTACTCATCCCTATTCACAAAACATAAATGGTAGCATAAAGGAACCAGTAGAAATTAGCATTAAATATATAATATACTAGAATTTAATTAATATATGCACATATACTAGGTATACTACTATACTATATGTGCATATACTAGATATACTAAGTTAATATATTCCAACAGATACTGAGGAACCTGATTTGTATCAAAGGCAGTTTAGTGCAACTAAACAAATGAGAAAAAAAATGTAGAACAGACATAGTTGACTTTCAGTAGTAAATAATTGAAATTAAGATTACTTAAAACAGAAACAATAGGTCAATCATTGAAGCCCAAGGCAGTAGGCTATGTTAACTACTATGCTTACACGTCAAGGTATAGCATAATGCTTGACATAATCTACCAACAAACTAAGGGCAGTCTTAGCATACAGAAGCATTAATCATTCATTATCAATACCAAGGAACAATGCAACAGCATAAGAAAACAAGAGTTTACCTTATGAAAGCTCTGTTTTTTTGAGTCACTCCATCCAAAAAGTAAGAACTGAAAATGAGATTAGGAATTGAATTTGAGGATATAGCTTTAACTCAAAGAACAACATTTTTGTGATGAACCGCCTAGTTATGCATTCTATAAAAATATAGGATGCCTTCGCAGAATGGTTTTAAATAAGACGGCAGCATCCAAAATGCTGGGGGCATAACCTGATCATCAATTACAGAAATAGGTACATTTGGTTGCAGGATGCCAAGGTTTTGATGGAGAGAAAGAAGGCAGTCCAAGTTTAGACCCCATTATTACAAGAAAGTTGCGGCTATGTAGGTGTTTGATGTGCACAGAAAAAGTAAGAGATAGGGAATTATTATAAAAGGAGATTATGCAATTTCAAAACTTGAATAAGATAAACAAGCATTGACAGGAATTATTAATTGTGTGTGTGGGCGCATGCATATTAGGAAATGCATAAATAAAGATTGGTAATGTCTTTGACATCATCACTCGCCAAATCCAATTCTCAATTTTTGATTAACATCAAGCTATCCCATCACAAGAGAATCAATACCAAATCACTCCGGAGAGCCATGGCAGTACAAAGCATCACCAAGAGTGTTAGTAATATGAGAGAAGTGTCCTAAGGCAATCGCCTTATGATTGTAAACATTTATTCTAATAAATGAAAATTCACTATTTGAGTATACATGTTTGTGTATTTGATTGAGATCTTAAACTCATCTACTGAATGCCCGCAATTCAATTCACAGCATAAGAGAATTTGTGATGGGATCACAACTAGTGATTATCTCTAAATGTGCAATTGTGAAGTATTGAAATTATCCCTAGTCGATGAATTGATAAAAACGGACACTATCAATTCTGTTGAGACTAGCATGGGTTATTCTCTAATCAGCTGATTCTCACTGGCTGGTGACATTGGAATGTCCGGAGATAAACATGGATGCTAGTTAAGGGAACTAGTTCATTGGAGTGACTAGCTGTAAGACTTCATATGGGAATCTACATCTAGATATGTCAATGAAGTTCTTACTGCAGCTTAAGTGCGATGTTCCTTTGACTTGCGGTGTTCAAGTCATCTTAGTCATGGAGACTTATACTTTAACATCTTAAGCAAGCATCTCCAAGGAGGTGTGGACCCAGGATGATTGGGTATAAGCCGAAGTGCCCAAAGATGTTTGAACAGCCTACAAAGGATTCACCACTCCTTGCGAGGAGATGTATACCCAGGCCTATCGTCGGATTGTTACTCAAAACCTCTGGCCAGAGTATATCATGTTTAGAGTGTAAGTCTCTTAAATACATGAGAGTAATTAGAAATCCAAAGGACAAGAAAGACACTACCTAGGCTAGGTGTGACGTAGTCAGTCTAGTGGGGACTGACACAAACAGACCATGTCCTGAACCAAGTGGGTATAAGGTGGTGAAGGGAATGGGGCACAATTCATTAGAGCTACTGAAGGGTTTCAGAATTACTTCTGAGGTCAAACCGTTGATCTTTCGATTAATTGGGGGTCATGATGTACTACTAGGTGCCACTCATGATCGTTCTATAATTAGTTGATTATAGACGGCCAACATAAATCGAAAGCCTATTTAGTCACACGCACTACGAGTAATCCGAGGGATTTAAAATGAGTTGAAAATTAGATTTTCCGATCAAGAGAAATAAGTCAAATCTGAGTTAATCAGAGGCGCAATGGAAGCTAAAATTGGCTAAGTCTTTTGAAGGCTTGTTGGGCGAATTAAATGAGTTTAATTCGCGATTGGTGGGGCTTGAAATGGCCGGCTAAAGAGGGTGCCCACCCTCTTTGGTTTGGCCGGCCACATTAATGGGAGAAAACCATTTTATTTGGTTTAATTAATAAAATAGATCTAGCATGATTTATTTTATAAATTATGGATAAATAAATTTGTATAAAGAAATTTACATAAATAAATTTATAGAAATTTATTCTTTTATGGAAGTTAAAATAATCCATGAATTGGTTTATTTTAATTTTATAAAATCAATTATGAATTGATTTTTTCATAATAAGAAAGTTTATAAATTTCTTATAAAATTTATTCCATAATAAAAGGAGAGAAGGTATTTGTTTTATTATAAAGTTAGTTATAATAAAACTTGGTTTAAACGGAATAATTAATAAGAGAATTTATAGGATAAATTTCTTATGTAAAATTCTGTTAAAGAGGAGACTTACCAAGGGAGAAGCAACTATATAAGGAACCAAAGGCAAGCCTTTAATTCCGAATTGATAATTGAGTTATCAAAAGATTAGAAGCTCCCTCTCTCTCTTATTCTCTTCTCTTCTCTCTTCCCCATTAGGGCCGGCGCCCCTTAATAGGATTAGGGCCAGCTCCCCTTCATCTCACCTAGGGCCGGTGCCCCTAGCACACCCTAGGGTGGTTGCCGTGAGCTATCAAGAAGAAGGAGAAGCCAACCAAGAAGAAGAAGAAGCGGATCACATCTCCTTCCTTCTCGGAATTCGATTCCGATTCTTGGTGGTTAGTTTCCATTCTTTTATCTTGTTGTTCTAGTTGTGCTTTTAGAGAATCTAGTAGTTCTCATCGGCACAAAACTCGTGGCTTTACGAAGTCATCCCGAAGAGAACTCGGCGTGGATGCGAATAGAGGCGAAGCTTCCAAGGGACGCTACGGTTGGATCTCGTTCCTTTCTTCGAGTTACGCGAGGTACAAAGTAAATTAGTTTACTTTTCCGCAATGTTTTAATTTATGATTATTTCAACAAATCATAAGGTTGCATGCTAGATACGTGGTTAAAATAATTTAGGAAATTATTTTATGCTAATTCTTCCGTTGCACGTAAAAATTTAAAAATTTTACGAACCCGTATCCTTGTCGACATGCACCCGGTCCCAACAGTGGTATCAGAGCCGGTTAGTGTTCGACATAATCATATAATTGTTTTGCGGAACACTTTGTCATGATCTCAATTTTGGAAAATTTTTCAATTATGGAAACTTTCCAATTATGATAAATTTTAGATTTAGGAATTTCAAAGTTTGGAAATCCTCATGAAATTTCGCAAACTTTTGAAATTTTCTAATTTCTGAAATTTTATAATAATTGTGAAAACTTCCCATCTTTGGAAACTTTCCAATTTTGGAAATTTTTCTAATTTTAGAAATTTTCCAATTTTGGAAATATGCAAGTTTTCTTTGTACCAGAAACTTACAACCATTCTGAAAATCTATTATGAAACCTCGCAATTTTGGGCACTTTCTTTTGAGAAAGTCTAGACAAATTTATGGATAATTAGTTGACAATTTCAAATTCGAATTGGCTTTAAATTATTAACAAAATTCTTTATTTTGGATTGAGCCTCGGGGAGCTGTCCAATTTAAAGTTAGTTGTTGTAATTTAATTTCCCAATTTTGAATGAAATTGTCATGTTTGATTTGGTTACGTTTCCGAAACGGACCAAATTGGATTTACGACAAATTACTTTTCTTTGTGTATCTGATCCTCGGGGAGCCACCCTAAGAAAACGATTTGTTGTAATTAATTAAATCCATGAATAAAACATGATTTAAGAGGTGATGCTCTTACATGTTGTTGTCTCCAAAATTAATTAGGAAAATGGTTTCCTATAGAGTTTTCTTAATTGAGATTTTCATGAAAATAATATGTCGTTGAATTAAGGGAATTGCCTCTTAATTTAATAAGATTTGATTTAGAGAAATCAAAGTCTTAAACATATTATTTCCGAAATTGATTATGACAATTTAGGAAATTGTTTCCCAAAACAATTCCTTTAATAAAGTATGAAATTAGAATTAGGAAATCCGGTTCCTAATTCAATTAATGAGACTTGATAACTTAAGTCACATACATACTTTATTAAGGAAATCGTTAGTCATGACATATGTCATGAATGTGCTTAGAAAAGATGAGACCCAAAACCCCTTACAAAATATTAAGGCCAACACCTTCCATTAATATGGTTAGAACCGGAGTTTTGTTTCTCGTTTGGGTTGATGGACACATCCATGCCCGACTTGAACCTCAACATGTTCAAACCATGGAATTAGTTTATGAATAATATAGTTGGAGTCAGAGGTCAATCCTTAGTTTTGGTTGTTGGACACATCCAAGCCTGACTAAACGGTTGAATGAGCTCCAACCATATTAAAACTATTTCTTGATTAATGGGTCAGCCTTAAGCTTGGAGCATCGATTTGTTGTGCCACAGCCAAGGTCGATGTAAAGAGAGGTGCAATTGGGTGCTATGTATAATGTTACATACTTGTTAATGAGTTAACAACCCAATGATTTATGCAAACATTCAATTAGTTGATAGCATAAAGTGATAGTTACATATATGTGATATGTAATCGGTGTAATTACCTACCTTCATAGCTAAGAAAAACTTGATGGCCACAGTCATGGTTGTTCTTATCTATGGTTGGATATCAACCTATTTGGAGATGTTCCTACGATCTCCCGAATTGATAATAAGGGTTATTCAATTTGAAAAATAAATAGGATTTTATTTATGTATGTTGATACATTCTTTAATCATTCTTCTCATATAAGCTCAATTTGTATTTCTAGGATAATCACTCGATCATGTCTTCTCTAAACTTGCGTTCCATTTTGGACACCAATAAACTGACTGGGCCAAACTACATGGACTGGCTTCGAAACCTAAGGATAGTCCTTAAGGCAGAGAAGCTTGCTTATGTCCTTGAAGATCAACTTCCCACCCATCCTCCAGAGAATGCAACTCCAGACCAATTGTTGGCCTATCAGAAACATGTGACCGATTCTGAACTTGCGAGTTGCATCATGCTAGCCTCTATGGTACCTGAGCTGCAAAAGCAGCATGAGCATATGGATGCTTATACCATCATCTTCCATCTTCATGAGTTGTTTGAAGAGCAGGCGAGATCCGAAAGGTTCGAAGTCTCCAGACTCCTCTTCACCACTAAGATGCAGGAAGACACTTCTGCCTCGCAGTTTGTGTTAAAGATGTTGGGGTACATTGAGTGACTGAGCGCACTCGGTTTTGCAATGGATCATGAACTAAGTATTGACTTAATTCTGAGTTGTTTGCCCAAGAGTTATTCACAATTTGTGATGAACTATCGGATGAACAAACTGGAGACCACCATTCCTGAGTTGCTCAACCTGCTGAAGACTGTGGAGCCTTCTGTAAAGCCGGATCAAAAGGCGGTACTGTTAGTTGGTTCCTCGAAGAAAGGTTCTAAGAGGAAGGCCAAGGAACAGAACAAAGGGAAGAAGAAAAAGGCCAAGAAGACTGAAAAGAAACCAAAAGGAACTTGCCATCATTGTGGCAAGGAGGGTCACTGGCGAAGAAACTGCAAGGTTTATCTTGAGTTCCTTGAAGAAGAAGGCATCTGATGCCCCATCCTCTTCAGGTATCTTCGTTATTGAATGTCACTCTATTTCCTCAAATACCTGGGTACTTGATACTAGGTGTAGCTCACATATATGTAATAACATACAGGGGCTAAGGAATAAAAGAAGACTCGTCAAAGGAGATGCAGATTTGCGAGTTGGGAATGGAGCAAAGATTGCTGCTGTTGCCATCGGAACATATTTGCTAAAGCTCCCACTTGACGTGTCTTAGAATTGGATAATTGTTATTTCGTTCCTTCGTTAATAAAGAACATTGTATCTATTTCATGTTTGAATGAAAAGGGTTATCATTTAACTTTTAGTAACAATTGTTGTTACATAACATTAAATGGCGTTCTTTATGGGAATGGAACTTTGTGCAATGGTATCTACACGTTAGATTTATCCAGTGACGTTTTCAATATCGAAGTTAGCAACAAACGTGCTCGAATAAATAATCGAATAGACTCCTACACTTGGCATTGCCGTCTTGGCCATGTTAGCAAGAAACGCATGACCGAATTGCACCGATGTGGAATTCTGGAATCATTTGAACCCGGTTCATTTGATACATGCGAATCCTGCTTAAAAGGCAAGATAACCAAATTACCCTTTTCCGGAAAGGGTAATCCAGTGGGAGAATTGCTTGGTCTAATACATACTGATGTATGTAGACCAATGTCAACTCTTGCACAAGGAGGCTATAGCTACTTCATTACCTTTATCGATGATCACTCACGATTCGGGTATGTGTTCTTGATGAAACACAAATCTGAAGCTTTTGAGAAATTCAAAGAGTTCAGAAATGAAGTAGAGAAACAACTTGGCAAAAGTATTAAAATACTTCGATCCGATCGGGGTGGTGAATACTTGAGTCAAGAATTTCAAGATTATCTAAGGGACAATGGGATATTGTCTCAATGGACTCCGCCGTATACACCACAGCATAATGGTGTATCTGAGAGGCGTAACCGAACCTTGATGGACATGGTTAGGTCTATGATGAATCATGCAACTCTTCCAAAATCCTTTTGGGGTTATGCACTTAAGACAGCTGTTTACTTGCTAAACAGAGTCCCGACCAAGGTAGTCTCTACTACTCCATATGAGACATGGAATAGTAAGAAACCTCACTTAACTCACCTTAAGATATGGGGTTGTCCTGCTTATGTGAAGCGGATTGTATCAGACAAATTGGATGCTAAGTCTGATAAATGTCTATTTATTGGATACACTAAGGAAACGAAGGGTTACCAATTCTATCATCCCTTGGAGCAAAAGGTGTTTGTTTCAAGGCATGCTGTATTTCTAGAAAAAGAATTTCTTTTACAAGAAAACAGTGGGAGTGGCATTGAACTTGATGAAGTTCAAGAAACTCCAATAGACATTACAGAGACACATAGTCTAGACCAGCAACCGATAATTCATAGTGATGAGCTATCAGTTGAACCTAAAACAATACCACCTCTTCGTAGGTCTGATAGGACACGCAATATTCCAGAGAGATACGGATTTCTCGTAAGTGAATCGAACGACGTGTTACTCATAAGCGATGATGAACCTATCAGTTATGAAGATGTTCTGAAAAATTCAGGAAGGGACAAATGGCTTGAGGCCATGAAGTCGGAAATGGATTCCATGTACGAAAATCAAGTATGGGACTTGGTTAACCCACCTGAAGGGATTAAGCCCATAGGGTGCAAGTGGGTTTTCAAGAAGAAAACTGACATGGAAGGTAATGTTGTTACCTTTAAGGCTAGATTAGTGGCAAAAGGATACCGTCAAAAACAAGGAATTGATTATGACGAAACCTATTCGCCAGTAGCTATGCTTAAATCCATTCGGATGCTCCTAGCCATAGCAGCTCATTATGATTATGAGATATGGCAAATGGATGTGAAAACAGCTTTCCTTAATGGAAACCTGCTTGAGGATGTATACATGATACAACCTGAAGGTTTCACATCGGTTGATAAGACCAAAGTATGCAAGCTTCGACGATCCATATATGGACTGAAGTAGGCATCTAGGAGCTGGAACATCCGTTTTGATGAGACAATCAAAGAGTTCGATTTCTCACAAAATCCTGACGAACCTTGTGTGTACAAGAAGGTTAGTGGGAGTGCAGTCGTATTCCTAGTGTTATATGTCGATGACATATTACTTATAGGAAACGATATATCAGTTTTACAGACAGTTAAAATTTGGTTGTCCAAAACTTTCTCCATGAAAGACCTGGGAGAAGCAACCTATATCCTTGGGATTAGAATCTATAGAGATAGATCAAAACGGTTGCTTGGTCTTTCGCAGTCTACATATATAGACCGAGTGCTAAAAAGTTTAGCATGTCGGAATCCAAGAAAGGTTACCTTCCCATCAGGCATGGGATCAACCTTTCGAAGTCTATGTGTCCGCGCACAGAAGACGAGAGGATTTGCATGAATAAGATACCTTATGCATCCGCGATAGGATCTATCATGTATGTTATGTTATGTACTAGGCCCGATGTATCATATGCTCTGAGTGTCACGAGCAGATACCAATCTGATCCAGGGATGGATCATTGGGCGGCTGTCAAGATACGTATTTACTTTGAATGGAGGCGCAATAAGTTGGAAAAGTTCCAAACAAGACACCGTAGCGGATTCTACCACGGAAGCGGAATATATCGCAGCTTCGGAAGCAGCAAAGGAAGCAGTTTGGATCAAGAAGTTTGTCTCAGAACTTGGTGTGGTTCCAACCATTGATGAAGCAGTGCCGGTTTACTGCGACAACAATGGAGCTATTGCACAAGCGAAGGAACCAAGGTCTCATCAGCGATCTAAACACGTGCTTCGACGCTATCATCTGATCAGAGAGATTATAAGTAGGAATGACATACAAATTGAGAGAGTTCCCACTGAAAGGAATATAGCGGATCCATTAACTAAGGCCTTGCCTCAAAGCAAGTTTGAGGGACATGTTAGAGCTTGTGGTATTGGATACCGCAGCGATTGGCATTAGGCCAAGTGGGAGTTTGTTAGTAATATGAGAGAAGTGTCCTAAGGCAATCGCCTTATGATTGTAAACATTTATTCTAATAAATGATAATTCACTATTTGAGTATACATGTTTGTGTATTTGATTGAGATCTTGAACTCATCTACTGAATGCCCGCAATTCAATTCACAGCATAAGAGAATTTGTGATGGGATCACAACTAGTGATTATCTCTAAATGTGCAATTGTGAAGTATTGAAATTATCCCTAGTCGATGAATTGATAAAAACGGACACTATCAATTCTGTTGAGACTAGCATGGGTTATTCTCTAATCAGCTGATTCTCACTGGCTGGTGACATTGGGATGTCCGGAGATAAACATGGATGCTAGTTAAGGGAACTAGTTCATTGGAATGACTAGCTGTAAGACTTTATATGGGAATCTACATGTAGATATGTCAATGAAGTTCTTACTGCAGCTTAAGTGCGATGTTCCTTTGACTTGCGGTGTTTAAGTCATCTTGGTCATGGAGACTTATACTTTAACATCTTAAGCAAGTATCTCTAAGGAGGTGTGGACCCAGGATGATTGGGTATAAGCCGAAGTGGCCGAAGATGTTTGAACAGCCTACAAAGGATTCACCACTCCTTGCGAGGAGATGTATACCCAGGCCTATCGTCGGATTGTTACTCAAAACCTCTGGCCAGAGTATATCATGTTTAGAGTGTGAGTCTCTTAAATACATGAGAGTAATTAGAAATCCAAAGGACGAGAAAGACACTACTTGGGCTAGGTGTGACGTAGTCAGTCTAGTGGGGACTGACACAAACAGACCATGTCCTGAACCAAGTGGGTATAAGGTGGTGAAGGGAATGGGGCACGATTCATTAGAGCTGCTGAAGGGTTTCAGAATTACTTCTGAGGTCAAACTGTTGATCTTTCGATTAATTGGGGGTCATGATGTACTACTAGGTGCCACTCATGATCGTTCTATAATTAGTTGATTATAGACGGTCAATATAAATCGAAAGCCTATTTAGTCACACGCACTACGAGTAATTCGAGGGATTTAAAACGAGTTGAAAATTGGATTTTCCGATCAAGAGAAATATGTCGAATCTGAGTTAATCAGAGGAGCAATGGAAGCTAAAATTGGCTAAGTCTTTTGTAGGCTTGTTGGGCGAATTAAATGAGTTTAATTCGCGATTGGTGGGGCTTGAAATGGCCGGCTAAAGAGGGTGCCCACCCTCTTTGGTTTGGCCGGCCACATTAATGGGAGAAATCCATTTTATTTGGTTTAATTAATAAAATAGATCTAGCATGATTTATTTTATAAATTATGGATAAATAAATTTGTATAAAGAAATTTACATAAATAAATTTATAGAAATTTATTTCTTTTATGGAAGTTAAAATAATCCATGAATTGGTTTATTTTAATTTTATAAAATCAATTATGAATTGATTTTTTCATAATAAGAAAGTTTATAAATTTCTTATAAAATTTATTCCATAATAAAAGGAGAGAAGGTATTTGTTTTATTATAAAGTTAGTTATAATAAAACTTGGTTTAAACGGAATAATTAATAAGAGAATTTATAGGATAAATTCTTATGTAAAATTCCGTTAAAGAGGAGACTTAGCAAGGGAGAAGCAACTATATAAGGAACCAAAGGCAAGACTTTAATTCCGAATTGATAATTGAGTTATCAAAAGATTAGAAGCTCCCTCTCTCTCTTATTCTCTTCTCTTCTCTTCTCTCTTCCCCATTAGGGCCGGCGCCCCTTAATAGGATTAGGGCCGGCTCCCCTTCATCTCACCTAGGGCCGGCGCCCCTAGCACACCCTAGGGTGGTTGCCGTGAGCTATCAAGAAGAAGGAGAAGCCAACCAAGAAGAAGAAGAAGCGGATCACATCTCCTTCCTTCTCGGAATTCGATTCCGATTCTTGGTGGTTAGTTTCCATTCTTTTCTCTTGTTGTTCTAGTTGTGCTTTTAGTGAATCTAGTAGTTCTCGTTGGCACAAAACTCGTGGCTTTGCGAAGTCATCCCGAAGAGAACTCGGCGTGGACGCGAATAGAGGCGAAGCTTCCAAGGGACGCTACGGTTGGATCTCGTTCCTTTCTTCGAGTTACGCGAGGTACAAAGTAAATTAGTTTACTTTTCTACAATGTTTTAATTTATGATTATGTCAACAAATCATAAGGTTGCATGCTAGATACGTGGTTAAAATAATTTAGGAAATTATTTTATGCTAATTCTTCCGCTGCACGTAAAAATTTAAAAATTTTACGAACCCGTATCCTTGTCGACATGCACCCGGTCCCAACATCAAGCTATCCCATCACAAGAGAATCAATACCAAACCACTCCGGAGAGCCATGGCAGTACAAAGCATCACCAAGAGTTCACTGCATCATGGGGAAAAAAGACCCAAAATTCCAACTACACTGATCAAAACAGAGCATCACCGAATAATCCTCATCATCAGAATTCCAACACCAAGAATCAGATTTTTACCTGCAACATGCACGCAAGCCCTTTTTCTTCCTTCCCTATTTGGATCCAAGTGAAACCAGCCGACAACAGAGAACCCAGGTGGAGATCATCTTCTCCGATGAACTTCACCTTATTCTATCTCCAACTTCCGCGAAGAGAAGGGGTTTCCGCAAGGACACAAACTCTGGATCAGAACCAATACGAGAATAGATGGTTGGCTAGGGCTCGACAGCTCTACCCGATGAAGAGGCAGCGATTGTTGCACAAGGAAGATGCACCCGGCGGCTCCCTTCGCCAAATCGCCGATATCGCCGTGCGCAAGAGTCGCTGTTCGTCTCCGACCAAAAGGAGAGCAAGGGAGAGAGAGAGATCGGGAGAGGGGGCAACGTCGGCTTGGGCTTGGCACCGACAACGAGGGGCGGCGACCGACTGGGGGAGATCGGTGGCATTGGCGATGAAGGGGAGGGCGGCTCGGCGGCGTCCGGTGAAGAGGTGAGGAGAAAGGGATCGGGCGATGGGTTTAGGGCTAGGGCACGGGAGCTGTGAGGTTTTAACAGAGATGTTTTCCTCTCGTAATGTATATATATATATAAACCGGTTCAAATTTTATTTTGTTTTACCGGTTCAATTTTATTACTTCATCATTTAAAATTATAAATTTTATTGTAAACCTTATTACTTCATTAAATAAAAATTATGAAGTAATTGTTATTAAAAAATTAGAAGTAAAGTCCATTTTTATAATCTATGAAGTCTAAAACTATATTTACTACGCCAATTTTATTATCGAAGTTTATTAATATATATTACTTCGTCATTAATCATTGCCGAAGTAATTATTGGCGAAGTCTATTATCAAAATTCTACTAGTGCAAACACTCCAATGCGGCCTAACTAAAGAGGAGCTGAACCGGGTGGGTCCATTCAACAGCGCCAAAGAACTCTGGGGTAAGCTGATCGAACTACACAAAGGAACCTCCGACACCCGAATCAGCAAGAGGGACCTTCTGCTGAACAAGTTGTATACCATCAAGATGAACGACGGCGAATCAGCTGCTCAGCTCCACGCCAGAATTCAGGAGCTGATGAATGGTCTACACACCATCGGTCACAAGGTAGAAAACCGTGACCTAATAAGGTACGCCCTTAACGCTTTTCCAAGAAACACCTTGTGGGCATCTATGGTAGATGCGTACAAAGTTTCAAGGGATCTTTAAAAAATTAAGTTAGATGAACTATTTTCTGAATTAGAATTGCATGAGCAGACTAACTGCAATCTGGCCGAGAAAGCCATTGCCTTTGTTGCAGGTAAAGCTAGAAAGACAACCAAGAAGAAGCCTCAACCTGCACCCGAGTCTGATTCAGATTCAGACTCAGAAGACAGCGAGGGAAATCGGCCTAAGTTGGTTCGGCTAGCCCGGGACTACTATAAAGAGCTAAAAAACCAGACCAACAGAAGAAAAGCCAGCCGAAGAAAGGAAGAACAAGCTGAACCCTCAAATGAAAAGAACAAACCCAACGTGACCTGTTACGAGTGCAAGAAGAAGGGCCACTATAAGACTGAATGCCCCAACCTGAAGGAAACAAAGAAGACGAGAAAGAAGAAAGCACTTCAGGCAACGTGGAATGAGTCCTCCTCCTCCGAAGAAGAAGAGGTCCCACAGTCAAACCTGCTTTCACTTACCGCCTCAGAAGAAATCGAGACCGAGTCAGAGTCGGAGCCGGACGACGACAAACTTACATTCTCAGACGGACGGCGAAATAACTGTAAGTGGGGTTTCAAGAAATCGGTTAAATGAATTAATTTCCTATCTTTCTCGAGATTTGGCGAAAGCTAAACTCCGAGTTGAATCTCTCTGACAGGAAGTAAAACTCCTAAAAGAGGGAGCTGACTCTAGATCCTTAACTGAGATGGTTCAAGAAGGAACCTCTACTCAAGTTGAAAAACTTGAGAAAGAGAACTCCTCCTTGAAAACTCAAGTCAAGGACCATAGATCAGCCTTAGAACGGTTCACTTCTGGTTCCAAGGGTCTTGACATGATTCTTGGAAAATAGAAGTCGGTTCTAAATCGATCCGGACTAGGCTATAGAACCAAATCTAGACAAAGATCCTACTATGTTGTACTGAACCAGTCCAGACCTAAAGTTCAGGCATGGGTACCCAAACTGTGCCTGAACAAACAAACTGGATCAAATCAGTATGAATCCCCAAGGACAAGATTCACATCTTGCCGAACCATTATCGTGGCTTTAGTCCAGGGGGAGCCAAATTAAAAATAATACTTATAGTTAGATAAATTTCAATTCTTATTTTCAAATTGCATGATTGCTTGTTTATTTAATTTCTGTAATTTACCATGCTTAGACTTAGGAATGGTTAGTTTAAGGACTGAACCAACTTAACTGAAATTTGAACAACATAGTATTGGGTGGCGGTGAGATGATAGTACGTTAGGGAAACCTCTTCTAATAAGGTCATGTATACTCTACTTGGTCTCTTTAGATTGGTGAAACTTGCCGAAGCTACCGATCCAAGACCCAAACTAGTTAGACCAGAATTTTTCAAAAAATAATTTTGAAAATGAAATTTCATTAAAAGGCTTTGTCAAGGAAAGGGTTGATGATCCAATAAGGCTACGGCCAAAGAAGGCCTAGTGCCTCGCCAAGACCTGGAAGCCAATTTTTGAAATTCAAATTCAAATTATTATTTGTCAAATTCGAATCTAACATAAATTTTCAGTTAATTGTAGATTCAAACATTTAAAAAAAAACTCAAAATCAACTATTTTTAAAATTAATTTATGTTTTTCAAATAAATCATGATTTTTCAAATTTATTCTATCTACCAAAACCTGTCTCATAAAAAACTCATAAGGCAAACGTGATTGACAACTCTAGATTGGGTTAGACAGACTAGGCTGTAAAAATCAATTTAAGCTATTCCTGATTCTAATTGGATCCAAATCATCAAAACTCTTTATGTGTTGGAACATAAAGATTTGGACCAATGGATGTTGGATAGCGGTTGCTCTAGACACATGACTGGGGATAAATTGAAATTCACCAAACTCAAGCTCAAAAACCTAGGCTCAGTAGCGTTTGACAACAATGCTACACTCAAGATGATTGGGTCAGGTAATATTGAACTTAAATCTGACTTTGTTATTAAGAAAGTTCTTTTGGTTGAAAATTTTAAATTTAACTTGCTTAGTATAAGTCAATTATGTGATTCTGGTTATATAGTTACCTTTAACAATTCTAACTGCCTGATTAGAAACCTACAAGACTCAGAAATCATGCTTAAGGGCACTAGGAAAAATAATGTTTACACTATAAACCTACCTCTAGTACCTAAATGCATGTTAACTCAGTTAGAACAATCAAACCTCTGGCATAGAGATTAGGTCACACTAACCTGAGAATTATTTCAAAAATCACCCAACTTGGCCTAATTAAAGGTATCCCTAAAATTAAGAACCATGAAAACATAATATGTAAATCATGTAATCAAGGTAAACAAACCAGGTCTAATCACAAACCAATTCAGTCCGACCTAACTCAAACCACACTTGAGCTCCTGCACCTTGACCTATTTGATTCACATGGAGCTATGTCACTAAGCGGAAACCGATACTGCTTAGTAATAGTTGATGATTACTCTAGGTTTACCTGGGTTAGGTTTCTAAAGACCAAAGATGAAACCCTGAACCTATTCAATGACTTTTGTAAGTTAATTGAAAATCAAAACGATACGAAAATCAAAAGACTTAGGAGTGACCACGGGGGAGAGTTTGAAAATCAACGATTCGAGGAATTTTGTAAGGTAAATAGGTATATACACGAATTATCGTGTCCTAGAACCCCCCAGTAAAATGGGATAGTCGAAAGAAAAATAGAACCCTACAGGAAGACGCTAGGGCTATGCTCAATGAATTCAACTTAGCTAACCAATATTAGGCAGAAGCAATTAGTACGACTTGCTACATACTAAATAGGGTCCTGATTAACAAGCGACACAACAAAACACCCTATGAATTATACTACCATAGACTCCCAATCCTACACTACCTAAGGGTCTTTGGGTGCAAAGTCCATATCCTAAACACCAAGGATTATCTAGGTAAATTCCAATCTAAGTCAACCCCAGGCATCTTCTTAGGATACTCAACAACAAGTAGAACCTATAGGGTTTACAACAAACAAACTAAAAAAATTGAAGAAACAACCAATCTAATATTTGATGAAGAAATTAAGTCAAAATCTGATAATTCATCTCTAACTTCATCAAATACTGATCAAGAAGATAATGAACAAGCTGTTGAATCTTTAATTTGTAACGCCCCAAAATTCTCATTTTTAGTTCTTAAAGTCCTTAGAATTATTTAAAAATGGTTTAGAAATATTCTAGATATTTTTAGGGATTTTTAGAATATTTTTATGAAATTTTCCGAGTCCGTTTAGTATTTTAAAAAAAAGAAAAACATTAAAGGGCAGCAGGGGGTTCGAACCCACGACCACCAGGAGACCAGGCACGAGCGCGACCGGCTGGGCTAGGGTATCAAGCATAACAAAAGATGGAGAGAAATATATTTATAGAGTAGTTACGATTCTTTTTATAAAGATAGTATAAATAGATAAGTTAAGAGAGGAAATTGGATTTTTGGTTTCTCTCTTCCTCACCCTAGCCGCGCGACTCCTCTCCCTCTCCTCTCTTGGGCGACGCCGACCAACACCAAGGCCAAGAGGGCCGGCCAAGGCTCTCCTCCGAGAGATATTCCTATATTCGGGATCCCCGCGACGAGAGGAACGCGTAGGCGCGAAGAATTCTCCGAGATCTCAAGTTTCTCCCGAGCCCTAGACGTCAATCTTGGTTGTAAGTCCAAGATATCAATGTAAGTACTGCTCACCTGCAGTAAGAGGCGGTTTTTTCGCAAGAATTTCCCTTAAAAGTTTTTAAAAGAGATATTTCCTTTTTGTTTAAGTTTTTGCATGTGATCTTAGTTCATTATATGCTTGTATAGTTTGATAAAGCACCCTATGTGAGATTAGGGGCTAAGAAAGTTATGAGAAAAGAAAAGAGAAGATAAAGATAAGAAAAGAAAAGGCCAAGGCCTTAAGAAATCCCCAAAAGTCAAGACTTAGGGATTTTAGCACGCAAGGTGCTCGAGAAAATGCCAAGGCATTTACAGATAAGAAAGAAAAGAAAGAAAAGCTATTTTATTTTCTAAGGCCAGTACCCGGCGTCCAAGGGCGTCGTTAAAGAAATCCAGGTGTCCAATTCCAAGGTCTTGGCCCTGGTAGACCAAGGTCTGCTCTATTAGGATTGGTGGCTCGCTACCCCAACCTTTTAGGGAACGCGCATGAGATGGTACTTACGTCTTCAGTGGATCCAAGTGATTATTATTTTCAAGTATATGCTTTAGCAAAGTTTCTAAAGTTTAAAGAGTTTTCAAAAAGTTAAAGAATAGCTAAAGTTTCAAGTTGAGCCAAGAAAAGTAAATTGAGATTTATTAATGCTTGAGTATGCATGTTTTGAGTTATACATGTTCTTAGTTTTCTTTCAAGCATATAAGTATCTCATATGATTTTCATATTGTTCAAGAAGCATGTTTGCACATTTCGAGATTTTGTGAGCTAGATAGTACTTACTAAGCTTTTTGCTTACTAGTTGCATTTCCTCTTACTGCAGATAAAGGTAAAGGCAAGCAATTCTGAAGGAAGGCGACGAGGCGGTGCTGAGTAAAGTGTGTGTGGTGGCTGATTTTGGAGAGATCCTTGAGACGAGACAATTTAGTTATTTGAATTACAATGTTTTAGTTTATTCAAATTTCAAGTTCTTGCTTTATGGAGTTTAGCGAACATTTAAGCTTTGGATAGTTTTACATGCTCAATTTCTTAGAGTAAAGATTCCATGTCATTTCATTTAGCATACATATCCTTATGATTGCATTGGATGAGTAGAAGTGTGAGTAGTTTGAAATATTGATACTTTGTTAGAGAAATAGATGCATGTGCCAAGATAGTATTAATTTCCCTTTGAATCAAGTTTTTATTGCTTAAGTATGTTTAGAAAAGTTGCTTTCTCATTTGATAATGCCTTAGGGATGTTTCAGAATTTTGTGTGATGAGTTTCAATGGTTAGAAGTTAAGTTTGGTACAAACTCTAGCTTAAAGTCTATGTAGATTTTTCATAACTTGCTAAATTCCGCAAAAGTCCTAATTTCAAGTTTATGGATTCGTTTTGATTGGCTAAATTGTTTAGAAAACTGGTATAGAGTATAGAAATGGTGTCATGATTTTATATGGCTCGAAACTATATGTTGGTGGGCTTTTGAAACAAGTTTCGAAACCTGAATTTCAGATTTCAGGCTTATCAGTCGACTGGTACAGTATCAGTCGACTGATACCCGTAAGCTGAGTTGGGCGAGGCAAGTTTCAATAAGTATTTTCTTACGAGTTTTTGAGAAAGAAAGTGTGACATGGTATCATGCATGACTATTTAAGTTAGAATATCATTCTTAGATAGATTAAAAAGAAAAAAAAAGATTTCCGCATTTTTAGTCGTGCATTAGAGTCGAGAAGTAGACAAAAGTAACGATCCGTCTAAGGCAGAGAAGGCGGGTCGCTACAGGTGGTATCAGAGCAGTTCCCATTCTCCAGCATCACACACACATCAGCATCAACCTTGCCGTCTTCAAGTAAGAAAGCTTTAAGTTTCAGTTTTTCTATTGCTCCTTTACTTAATTGCAGTATAGAGAAATGCTTAAGTACTTACTCATATGTGCATAGAACAAGGAAGCATGTTTAATACCTTAGTATCACGGAATCATGTTTAATCCCTAGAATGGATATTAGAGAAATGCTTAAGTACTTACTTGATTTGCCCAAAAGTAAGTTTTGGGATTATGGCACGCAAGGTGCTTGATAAAAGTTTTGAGTAAGACCAAGGTCTTACTAAGCCCTAGAACGAGTTCTAGGACTAAGAAATGAGATAAGAATCAAGACCAAGGTCTTGTTATATCCTAAAGCAAGTTTGGAAAAATTACCATTAAGTGCTAAGTTATACATTTGAGGACGTCCTAGAAAGGCCCAAAACGAGGAGCAAGCTCCTAGAGGGCAAGAGGCAACAGAGTCAGTACCCCCACCAAATCTCTTAGACGTGGTGGCTCAGTTACAGAGACAGTTAGCAGAACAACAGCAAGTTATTGCCACTAGGATGGCTAACCAGCAGGCCGTTATTATTACCTCGCCGGTGGCGAATGTAGTGGCACCAGTTGTGATCGAAGACCCATCGATTACATCTGTAGTCCGGCAAGGGAGGTAAGGCAAGAAGCGTACCTCATTCAGTAGAAGAAACTGAAGCCAGGGAACTTCCCAGGCACAAGCAAACCATGGGATGCTTAAGCATGGTTCAAAACGTTGGAAAGAATAGTAGGGCTACTGGACTGGCATGAGGTAGAGAAGATAAAGTGTGCATCTTTCTGCCTTACGGGAGATGCTAGAATATAGTGGAAGAGAGTCAAGGCCAAGAGAAATGTCAGCCAGATGACATGGGCCGACTTCGAGACTGAGTTCTTCGAAGAATACTTTCACATGCAAGTAACCAACAAGCATTACGATGAATTCACGGAGTTCAGACAAGGAGAACTATCCGTGGATGAATCAGTGAAGATGTTTAAGCGGTTAGCTCATCTGTGCCCAGAGCTAGTTAGCACAGAAAAAGAGATAGTTAGGCTAATGCTCAAGATGTTAAGGCCTGAGATAGCGTTAAAGGAGGCTAGCGGTGTTAAGGGGCTGCAAACCTCCGAAGAACTAATAAGTAGTGCTTTGATCACTGAGCACTACTTAAACAGTATAAAGGCCACCAGAAAGGTTGAACGATGAAGTTCTTAACAACCTTACCGTCAGGGGAAGTAATGGCCTCTACTGAGAGGCTAAGGGCAGTATCAATCTAGATTTCCAACCGAGAGCTCTACAGTGACTTGGTAGTCCTTGAGATGAAGGATTACGATGTCATTTTAGGAATGGACTTCTTGAGCAAGTATAATGCTTCTATAGACTGCCGCAAGAGAAAAGTCAAGTTCACACCAGAAGCAGAACCTTCATTTGAGTTTATTGGAGACCCAAGGAGAAAGATAAATAGGTTCCTATCTACCTTACAAGCTCAGAGAATGTTAGAGAAGGGGTGCTCTGGTTTTCTAGCTCATATAGTGGATGCAAGTCAAGGAGAAGGATTGAAGAGAGAAGAAGTGAGGGTAGTCTGTGACTATCCTGAGGTGTTTCCTGAAGAGTTACCAGGACTCCTTCCCAATCGGGAAATTGAGTTTGAAATTGAGTTGGCCCCAGGAACCAACCCAATTTCGAAGGCACCTTATCGCATGGCACCAGCAGAACTGAAAGAATTACAAGAACAATTGCAAGAGCTGCTTGACAAGGGTTTCATCCGCCCTAGTCATTCACCTTGGGGAGCTCCTGTACTGTTTGTCAAGAAGAAAGATGGATCTATGCGAATGTGCATAGATTATCGAGCTTTGAATAAGGTAACCATCAAGAACAGATATCCTTTGCCAAGGATAGATGATTTATTTGATCAGCTGAAGGGAGCCACAGTGTTCTCCAAGATAGATCTGCGATCAGGTTACCATCAGCTCAGAGTGAAGGAGAGTGATGTGCCAAGGACTGCTTTCAGTACAAGATATGGGCACTATGAGTTTGTGGTCATGCCCTTTGGAGTGACAAACGCCCCTGCGACGTTTATGGATCTAATGAATAGAGTGTTCAAGGATTTTCTGGACAAGTTCGTCATTGCCTTCATTGATGATATCCTAGTGTATTCAAAGACTCGGAAAGAACATGAAGAACACCTGAAGATAGTGTTGCAAACCTTACACCAGAAGGAGTTGTACGCCAAATTCTCAAAGTGTGAGTTTTGGCTTGATCAGGTGGCCTTCCTAGGCCACATTGTATCCAAAGAAGGCATTCAAGTTGATCCAGCCAAGATAGAAGCAGTCAGCAACTGGTGTAACCCAAGAATGCCAGTGAAATCAGAAGCTTCTTAGGCCTGGCGGATATTACAGAAAATTTGTGGAGGACTTTTCCAGAATAGCCTCTCCACTCACAGCCCTGACCAGAAAGAATCAGAAGTTGAATGGTCAGATAAATGCGAGCACAGTTTCCTAGAACTGAAGAAAGATTGACCAGTGCTCCCATCCTGACTGTTCCAGAGAGTGACAAGGCCTTTGACATCTACAGTGATGCATCCAAGATGGGCCTTGGAGCTGTCCTCATGCAAGATGGTAAAGTAATAGCATATGCCTCCAGACAGCTCAAGGACTATGAGAAGAATTACCCTACCCACGACCTTGAGCTAGCAGCTGTGGTTTTTGCACTGAAGCTCTGGAGACACTACCTGTATGGAGTGCAGTGCAGAATCTTCACAGACCATCAGAGTTTGAAGTACTTCTTCACTCAGAAGGATCTGAATATGAGGCAGCGCAGGTGGCTAGAGTTGGTCAAAGATTATGACTGTGAAATCCTCTACCACCCAGGTAAAGCTAATAAAGTGGCAGATGCACTGAGCAGGAAATCCTGTGCAGCACTGATGTCCCTATCATCACTATCTCCACCGCTTCAGAAAGAAATAAAGGATTTTGGAGTCGAAGTAATAGTTGGGCAATTTTCTGCATTGACCCTAGAGTCAACCCTGCTTAAAGATATACAAGAAAAGCAAGATCAAGACCCAGAGATCCAGAAGATCAAGCAGGGGATCCAAGAGGCAGAAAATTCAGAGTTTCGAGTATCAGACAGTGGCATCCTCTATCTTGGAGACCGCCTTTGCGTCCCCAATGATGAGGAACTAAGAAAGAATATTTTAGAAGAAGCCCACAGTACCCCGTACTCTATGCATCCTGGTTCTACCAAGATGTACCAAGATTTAAAGAAGAGGTTCTGGTGGTCTGGACTCAAGCGAGACGTGGCCAGATATATCAGTACCTGCTTGACCTGCCAGAGAGTCAAAGCAGAACACCAGAGACCAGGAGGAGTTCTACAGCCACTTCCTATTCCAGAGTGGAAGTGGGAAGAAATATCCATGGACTTTATCACAGGTCTTCCAAGAACCACCCATGGACACGATGCAATTTGGGTGATAGTGGATAGATTGACCAAGTCTGCCCACTTCCTAGCCATCAAGTTATCGCATTCGGTAGAGCAGTTAGCACAGCTGTACGTGAAAGAAGTAATCAGACTTCACGGAGTTCCGAAGTCGATCGTTTCTGACAGAGATGGGCGGTTCATCTCCCATTTTTGGAGGTGTGTTCACGACGCCCTAGGCACCAGACTTCAGTTCAGCACAGCTTTCCATCCCCAGACAGATGGACAAACAGAGAGAGTAAATCAGATTTTAGAAGACATGCTCAGGGCTTGTGCATTGGACTTTAAAGGTAGTTGGTGCAAATTTCTGTGCTTAGCTGAGTTCGCCTACAACAATAGCTATCAGGCCACCATCAGGATGGCACCTTATGAGGCATTATATGGCAGGAAATGTAGATCACCCATATGTTGGCAAGAAGCTGGTGAGAAGAAAGAGATGGAGTCAGGACTAGACAGCCAGACTGAGCTTATAGATGAGACCACTCAGGCTATCCAGACGATCCGCCAGAGGATTGAGACTGCCCAGAGTAGACAGAAAAGTTATGCTGACACACGCCGTAGACCACTTGAATTCCAAGTTGGAGATTCAGTATTTCTCAAGGTCGCTCCTATGAAGGGAGTGATGAGATTTGGCAAAAAGGGCAAGCTGAGTCCTCGCTACATAGGACCCTACAAGATTATAAAGAGAGTTGGGAAAGTAGCCTATGAGCTGGACTTGCCAGAGGATATGTCAGCTATCCACAGTACCTTTCATGTCTCTATGCTAAAGAAGTGTATTCACGACCCTAGCCAAGTGATTCAGCCTCAGTCAGTACAGATCCAAGAAGATCTTAGTTATGAGAGCAGACCGACACAGATAGTGGACAAGGCAGTTAAAAGATTAAGAAACAAAGAAGTGCCACTAGTGAAGGTCATTTGGCAGAATCAAAAGCATGAAGAGGCTACTTGGGAACGTGAGGACAGCATGAGAGAGAGATATCCAGAATTATTCTAAGTTCGAGGACGAACTTTTTATAAGGTATGGGGGATTGTAACGCCCCAAAATTCCCATTTTTAGTTCTTAAAGTCCTTAGAATTATTTAAAAATGGTTTAGAAATATTCTAGATATTTTTAGGGATTTTTAGAATATTTTTATGGAATTTTCCGAGTCCGTTTAGTATTTTAAAAAAGGAAAAACATTAAAGGGCAGCAGGGGGTTCGAACCCACGACCACCAGGAGACCAGGCGCGAGCGCGACCGGCTGGGCTAGGGTATCAAGCACAACGAAAGATGGAGAGAAATATATTTATAGAGTAGTTACGATTCTTTTTATAAAGATAGTATAAATAGATAAGTTAAGAGAGGAAATTGGATTTTTGGTTTCTCTCTTCCTCACCCTAGCCGCGCGACTCCTCTCCCTCTCCTCTCTTGGGCGACGCCGACCAACACCAAGGCCAAGAGGGCCGGCCAAGGCTCTCCTCCGAGAGATATTCCTATATTCGGGATCCCCGCGACGAGAGGAACGCGTAGGCGCGAAGAATTCTCCGAGATCTCAAGTTTCTCCCGAGCCCTAGACGTCAATCTTGGTTGTAAGTCCAAGATATCAATGTAAGTACTGCTCACCTGCAGTAAGAGGCGGTTTTTCCGCAAGAATTTCCCTTAAAAGTTTTTAAAAGAGATATTTCCTTTTTGTTTAAGTTTTTGCATGTGATCTTAGTTCATTATATGCTTGTATGAGTTTGATAAAGCACCCTATGTGAGATTAGGGGCTAAGAAAGTTATGAGAAAAGAAAAGAGAAGATAAAGATAAGAAAAGAAAAGGCCAAGGCCTTAAGAAATCCCCAAAAGTCAAGACTTAGGGATTTTAGCACGCAAGGTGCTCGAGAAAATGCCAAGGCATTTACAGATAAGAAAGAAAAGAAAGAAAAGCTATTTTATTTTCTAAGGCCAGTACCCGGCGTCCAAGGGCGTCGTTAAAGAAATCCAGGTGTCCAATTCCAAGGTCTTGGCCCTGGTAGACCAAGGTCTGCTCTATTAGGATTGGTGGCTCGCTACCCCAACCTTTTAGGGAACGCGCATGAGATGGTACTTACGTCTTCAGTGGATCCAAGTGATTATTATTTTCAAGTATATGCTTTAGCAAAGTTTCTAAAGTTTAAAGAGTTTTCAAAAAGTTAAAGAATAGCTAAAGTTTCAAGTTGAGCCAAGAAAAGTAAATTGAGATTTATTAATGCTTGAGTATGTATGTTTTGAGTTATACATGTTCTTAGTTTTCTTTCAAGCATATAAGTATCTCATATGATTTTCATATTGTTCAAGAAGCATGTTTGCACATTTCGAGATTTTGTGAGCTAGATAGTACTTACTAAGCTTTTTTGCTTACTAGTTGCATTTCCTCTTACTGCAGATAAAGGTAAAGGCAAGCAATTCTGAAGGAAGGCGACGAGGCGGTGCTGAGTAAAGTGTGTGTGGTGGATGATTTTAGAGAGATCCTTGAGACAAGACAATTTAGTTATTTGAATTACAATGTTTTAGTTTATTCAAATTTCAAGTTCTTGCTTTATGGAGTTTAGCGAACATTTAAGCTTTGGATAGTTTTACATGCTCAATTTCTTAGAGTAAAGATTTCCATGTCATTTCATTTAGCATACATATCCTTATGATTGCATTGGATGAGTAGAAGTGTGAGTGGTTTGAAATATTGATACTTTGTTAGAGAAATAGATGCATGTGCCAAGATAGTATTAATTTCCCTTTGAATTAAGTTTTTATTGCTTAAGTATGTTTAGAAAAGTTGCTTTCTCATTTGATAATGCCTTAGGGATGTTTCAGAATTTTGTGTGATGAGTTTCAATGGTTAGAAGTTAAGTTTGGTACAAACTCTAGCTTAAAGTCTATATAGATTTTTCATAACTTGCTAAATTCCGCAAAAGTCCAAATTTCAAGTTTATGGATTCGTTTTGATTGGCTAAATTGTTTAGAAAACTGGCATAGAGTATAGAAATGGTGTCATGATTTTATATGGCTCGAAACTATATGATTGGTGGGCTTTTGAAGCAAGTTTCGAAACCTGAATTCTCAGATTTCAGGCTTATCAGTCGACTGGTACAGTATCAGTCGACTGATACCCGTAAGCTGAGTTGGGCGAGGCAAGTTTCAATAAGTATTTTCTTACGAGTTTTTGAGAAAGAAAGTGTGACATGGTATCATGCATGACTATTTAAGTTAGAATATCATCCTTAGATAGATTAAAAAGAAAGAAAAAGGATTTCCGCATTTTTAGTCGTGCATTAGAGTCGAGAAGTAGACAAAAGTAACGATCCGTCTAAGGCAGAGAAGGCGGGTCGCTACATAATTGAACCCATAAACGAACTAACTATTGAACCAACTAATGAGTCAATTGAACCAACTATTGAACCAATAATTGAACCAACTCAAATAATTGAAGAAAATAGTGAACCAAACCGACCAGCCGGACCTGAGGCTGAACCAAGTTCTAGAAAAACCAAGAAACCCAGACTCAGTCACCCAACCGATCAAATTATGGGTGATCCAACTCTAGGAGTCAGAACTAGGTCTTCCTATAGAAACCTTAGTCAGATAGCAATGATTTCAAAAATAGAACCTAAGACTATAGAGAAGCCCTACCTGATCTTGATTAGATCATAGCTATGCAAGAAGAATTAGCCCAATTTGAGAGGAACCAAGTCTGGGAACTAGTGTTGGGACCGGGTGCATGTTGACATGGATACGGGTTCGTAATTTTAAAATTTAATTACATGCAGCGGAAGGTTTAGCATAAATAATTTCTCAAATTATTTTAACCACGTATCTAGCATGCAACCTTATGTTGTGGAGACATGATCATACATTTAAAATTTTGCAGAAAGTAAACTAATTTACTTAATACCTCGCGTAACTCGAAGAAAGGGACGAGATCCAACCGTAGCGTCCCTTGGAAGCTCCGCCTCTATTCGCGTCCACGCCGAGTTTTCTTCGGGATGACTTCGCAAAGCCACGAGTTTCGTACCGACAAGAACTATTAGATTCTCCAAAGGCACGACAAGAATACCAAGAGAGAGATGGAAAGACTAACCACCAAACGAAGAACGGAATCAAGATTCCGGGAGGAAGAAAGGAGTCGCGCCCGCTTCTTCTTCTTCTTCGGCCTCTTCTTGGTGGTGGAAGCTCACGGCAAAGAGGGAGGGCTCTAGGGCTGGCGGCACTAGAAGAGGGAGAGAGAGAGAAGGAGAGGGAGAGAGGCTAGGCAAGAATTCTTGATCTCTTGGATTAAATTTCCAAGCCTTGCCTTGGTACCTTTATATAGTAGCCTCTTAATCGCCAAGTCTCCTTTTAACGGAATAAATTTTCATAAGAAATTTATCTTATAAATTTTTCTATGAATTATTCCATTGTGCCAAGTTTTTATCATAATTTAATTTACAATAAAAACAACCATATCTCCCTTTTCTTATGGAAAGAAATTTCTTTATATAAATTTCTTTAACATGGTAAATCAATCCATTATTGATTTTATAAAACAAAATAAACCAATCCAAGGTTTATTTTAATTTCCATGAAAAATAAATCTCTTTATATAAATTTCTTTATCCATAATTTTATAAGATAAACCACGCGTGGTTTATTTTATAAATTTGAACCAAACAATTTGGTTCTTCCCTCTTATTGTGGCCGGCCAAACAAAGAGGGTGGGGACCCTCTTTGGCCGGCCAAACCCAAGCCGAAACCGTACGAATTAAACTCATTTAATTCATCCAATAAGTCTTCAAAAGACTTAGCCATTTTATGCTTCTGATGCGTCTCTGAAAAATTCAGATTCGACTTATCTCTCTTGATCGGAAAATCCAATTTTCAACTCGTTTTAAATCCCTCAGATTACTCGTAGTGCGTGTGACTAAATAGGCTTTCGATTTATGTTGGTCGTCTATAATTAACCAATTATAGAACGATCATGAGTGGCACCTAGTAGTACATCATGATCCCCAATTAATCGAAAGATCAACGGTTGACCTCAGAAACTATTCTGAAACCCTTCAGCAGCTTTAATGAATCGTGCCTCATTCCCTTCACCATCTTATACCCACTTGATTCAGGACACGGTCTATGTGTGTCAGTCCCCACTAGGCTGACTACGTCATACCTAGCCCAAGTAGTGTCTTTCTCGTCCAATGGATTCTAATTACTCTCATGTTTCTGAGAGATTCATACTCGGAACATGTGATGCTCTAGCCAGAGGCTTCGAGTAACAATCCGATGATAGGCCTTGGGTATACATCTCCTTGCAAGGAGTGGTGAATCCTTTGTATGCTGTTCAAACATCTTCGGGCACTTCGGCTTATACCCAATCATCATGGGTCCACACCTCCTTGGAGATGCTTGCTTAAGATGTCAAAGTATAAGTCTTCATGACCAAGATGACTTGAACACCGCAAGTCAAAGGAACATCGCACTTAAGCTGCAGTAAGAACTTCATTGACATATCTATATGTAGATCACCATATGAAGCTTTACAGCTAGTCACTCCAATCAACTAGTTCCCTTAACTAGCATTCATGTTTATCTCCGGACATCCCAATGTCACCAGCCAGTGAGAATCAGCTGATTAGAGAATAACCCAAGCTAGTCTCCACAGAATTGATAGTGTCCGTTTTTATCAATTCATCGACTAGGGATAATTTCAATACTTCACAATTGCACATGTAGAGATAATCACTAGTTGTGAATTCATCACAAATTCTCTCATGCTGTGAATTGTATTGCGGACATTCAGTAAATGAGTTTAAGATCTCAATCAAATACACGAACATGTATACTCAAATAGTAAATATTCATTTATTAAAGTAAATGATTACAATCATAAGGTGATTACCTTTGGACACTTCTCTCATATTACTAACAAACTCCCACTTGGCCTAATGCCAATCGCTACGGTATCCAATACCACAGGTTCTAACATGACCCTCAAACTTGCTTTGAGGCAAGGCCTTAGTTAAAGGATCCGCTAAATTCCTTTCATTTGGAATTTTCTCAATTTGTATATCATTCCTACTTATAATTTCTCTGATCAGATGATAGCGGCGAAGCACGTGTTTTGATCGTTGATGAGACCTTGGTTCCTTTGCTTGTGCAATAGCTCCATTGTTGTCGCAGTAAACCGGTATTGCTTCATCAATGGTTGGAACCACACCAAGTTCCGAGACAAACTTCTTGATCCAGACTGTTTCTTTTGCTGCTTCCGAAGCCGCAATGTATTCCATTTCCGTGGTAGAATCCGCTACAGTGTCGTGCTTAGAACTCTTCCAACTTATTGCGCCTCCATTCAAAGTAAATACGTATCCAGACTGAGATTTGGAATCATCCTTATCTGTCTGGAATCTGGCATTTGTATACCCACGTATCACCATATCATCTTCTCCATATATTAGGAACACATCCTTAGTTCTTCTTAAGTACTTAAGGATTGTCTTGACAGCCGCCCAATGATCCATTCCTGGATCAGACTGGTATCTGCTCGTGACGCTCAGAGTATACGATACATCGGGCCTAGTACATAACATAGCATACATGATAGATCCTATTGCGGATGCATAAGGAATCTTATTCATGTAAATCCTCTCATTTTCTGTGTGCAGACACATAGACTTCGAAAGGTTGATCCCATGCCTGATGGGAAGGTAACCTTTCTTGGATTCCGACATGCTAAATCTTTTTAGCACTCGGTCTATATATGTAGACTGTGAAAGACCAAGCAACCGTTTTGATCTATCTCTATAGATTCTAATCCCAAGGATATAGGTTGCTTCTCCCAGGTCTTTCATGGAGAAAGTTTTGGACAACCAAATTTTAACCGACTATAAGACTGATATATCGTTTCCTATAAGTAATATGTCATCGACATATAATACTAGGAATACGACTGCACTCCCACTAACCTTCTTGTATACACAAGGTTCGTCAGGATTTTGTGAGAAATCAAACTCTTTGATTGTCTCATCAAAATGGATGTTCCAGCTCCTGGATGCTTGCTTCAGTCCATATATGGATCGTCAAAGCTTGCATATTTTGGTTTTATCAACCGATGTGAAACCTTCAGGTTGTATCATGTATACATCCTCAAGCAGGTTTCCATTAAGGAAAGCTATTTTCACATCCATTTGCCATATCTCATAATCATAATGAGCTGCTATGGCCAGGAGCATCCGAATGGATTTAAGCATAGCTACTGGCGAATAGGTTTCGTCATAATCAATTCCTTGTTTCTGACGATATCCTTTTGCCACTAATCTAGCCTTAAAGGTAACAACATTACCTTCCATGTCGGTTTTCCTCTTGAAAACCCACTTGCACCCTATGGGCTTAATCCCTTCAGGTGGGTTAACCAAGTCCCATACTTGATTTTCGTACATGGAATCCATTTCCGACTTCATGGCTTCAAGCCACTTGTCCCTTTCTGAACTTTTCAGAACATCTTCATAACTGATAGGTTTGTCATCGCTTATGAGTAACACGTCGTTCGATTCACTGATGAGAAATCTGTATCTCTCTAGAATATTGCGTGTCCTATCAGACCTACGAAGAGGTGGTGTTGTTTTAGGTTCAACTGATAGCTCTTCATTATGAGTTGTTGGTTGTGGGTCTAGACTAGGTGTCTCTGTAATGTCTATTGGAGTTTCTTGAACTTCATTAAGTTCAATGTCACTCCCACTATTTTCTTGTAAAAGAAATTCTTTTTCCAGAAACACAGCATGCCTTGAAACAAACACCTTTTGTTCCAAGGGATGATAAAATTGGTAACCCCTCGTTTCCTTAGGGTATCCAATAAATAGACATTTATCAGACTTAGCATCCAATTTGTCTGATACAGTCCGCTTCACATAAGCAGGACAACCCCATATCTTAAGGTGAGTTAAGTAAGGTTTCCTACTATTCCACGTTTCATATGGAGTAGTAGAGACTACCTTGGTCGGGACTCTGTTTAGCAAGTAAACAGCTGTCTTAAGTGCATAGCCCCAAAAGGATTTTAGAAGAGTTGCATGGTTCATCATAGATCTAACCATGTCCATCAAGGTTCGATTACGCCTCTCAGATACACACCATTATGCTGTGGTGTATATGACGGAGTCCATTGAGACAATATCTCATTGCCCCTAAGATAATCTTGAAACTCTTGACTTAAGTATTCACCACCCCGATCGGATCGAAGTATCTTAATACTTTTGCCAAGCTGTTTCTCAACTTCATTTCTGAACTCTTTGAATTTCTCAAAGGCTTCAGATTTGTGTTTCATCAAGAACACATACCCGAATCGTGATTGATCATCGATAAAGGTAATGAAGTAGCTATAGCCTCCTTGTGCAAGAGTTGACATTGGTCCACATACATCAGTATGTATTAGACCAAGCAATTATCCCACTGGATTACCTTTTCCGGAAAAGGGTAATTTGGCCATCTTGCCTTTTAAGCATGATTCGCATGTATCAAATGAACCGGGTTCAAATGATTCCAGAATTCCACATCGGTGTAATTTGGTCATGCGTTTCTTACTTACATGGCCAAGACGACAATGCCACGTATAGGAGTCTATTCGATTATCTATTCGAGCACGTTTGTTGCTAACTTCGATATTGAAAACGTCACCGGATAAATCTAACGTGTAGATACCATTGCACAAAGTTCCGGTCCCATAAAGAACACCTTTTAAAGTTATGTAACAACAATTGTTACTAAAAGTTAAATGATAACCCTTTTCATTCAAGCATGAAATAGATACAATGTTCTTTATTAATGAAGGAACAAAATAGTAATTATCCAATTCTAAGACACGTCCAGTAGGGAGCTTTAGCAAATATGTTCCGATGGCAACAGCAGCAATCTTTGCTCCATTTCCAACTCACAGATTCGCTTCTCCCTTGACGAGTCTTCTTCTATTCCTTAGCCCCTGTATGTCATTACATATATGTGAGCTACACCCAGTTTCAAGTGTAGGATCGGGTTGGTCCGGCTAGAGGGGGGTGAATAGACGGTTAAGAAATAAAACAAGAGGGCACTCGTCTTTAAGAAAAACTTGGTTGCAACTTGGTCGTTGCTTCCAAGACGGTTAACGCACAATCAGAAAATCTCCTTGTGGCGGAGAAGCCTTACAACTGAAGCACACTTAGACTTAAAGAAATTACAGAATGAATTGAATGAATGAATCTAAATCTCTAAGCCTATTTATAGGTTGAGTGATATGATCTTGATCGTTGATACAAGATTGAGTTGCATCGTAGATCTAGGATTATCTCAACCAGATTTTAAACTCTAATTAAAAAAAGATAACTGTTATTATCTCTTTAATCGGTTTGAAAGCTTCGGATGGCAACCGAAGCAGCTCTCCACGCATGCTGGGATCCGATTGCTTCGCTCTCCCGATTGCTTCAAAACTGATAAGTTTTGACCAAAAAGCCACATGTAATTTAACAAAGCTTTAATTAAAAGCTGTAATAAAAGTTTTAATTAAAAGCTTTTATATAAAAGCTTTAATTAAAAGCTTTTAATACGAAAGCTTTTATAAAAGGCTTTATAACTATTTTTCAAAAGGTCAATTTATAAAAGATTTAATTAAAAGCTTTTATAAAAGACGTCACGCCCGTCTTGATCCAAGTCCAAGTCAAAAGGCAACTTGACTCTTCGTAAGTAGATCTTCTGGGTGATTTCTGACCAACCGGAATTAGGCTCACCCGAACCCGACTCCAGCCTTTCGCCCCTCGAGCGTCATTCCTCCCGGCTTCTCGTCCCTCGGACACCGCGCACGTCCTTCTCGCTCTACCGGTGTACTCTTCCGCAGCTTCCGCGTCCCTCGGATTGCACTGAGCCCGTCGGCTCACTTCCCCGCGCAATCCTTCTCGTCCGCCACGTCTTACGCTCGACTTCCTCCGTACCTAAGCTCCTGCACACTTAGCAGAGGGATCAGTAAACCAACAGGACCCAACTAACTTGGTGGATCACATCAAAACTGACCGGGGCACCAACAATCTCCCCCTTTTTGATGTGTATCAATCCAAGTTCAATTAGGGTTAAACCAAAAAATAAGGAATTTAGTAAAACTAAATTAAGCAGTTAAGCATGGGAAAAAATATTGACATGCAAAACTATCATCTCCCCCATATTGACATGCAAAACTATCATCTCCCCCTGAACTTCAGGCTACTCTCCCCTTTTGATCACAGCAAAAATAGGGAAAGAAAAAATATTAATATCAAACACCTTTTGATTTAGTAATTCGAAATTTAATTTTTAAAATTCTAAAATTGACTTATAAAATTTAAAAAACATTTGACAGATTCAACATTCGATTTTTTTTTTGTTTAAATAAAAATCTGATTTTAGTAAAATATTTATAAAAAATTGAATTAAAAAATCTGAAATATTTTGTATACAATGATGATAGGTATATGGGGTTGTACAAAAAAAAAATTTAATCTTAAATTTGATCAACAAGTCTAAAAATAAATTAAAACCCAACAGAATAGAATTTTTGAAGAAAAAATATTTAAAAATTCAAAAATGCTTCAAATATTCGAATAAAAATTTTATTAAATTCTTTTAATTATATCTAAATCATGGAAAAATCAGATCTGAGAAAATAACTTTGTTTTCTATTTATAATATTTATGATTTGAATTTTGAACATAAAATCATGAAAATTTGAAACGAAAAAAAATCTGAGAAAAAATTCTTCGTATATAGACAACAAGATTATGCATTTGGAAAAGTTAGAGATACAATTTTTATTTAATAACAATTAATCAAACTAAATTTCCTAATAAAAAAATGTCAGATAATTAAGCTCATATGTAATAGAAAGAAAAATAATCAACTTAAAATAGACTTTGGAATCCAAAATAAGTTCCTATCTACAGGGTTAATTAAAAATCTGGGAGGAATATAGTTCTTGGTCACTTTTCTACGTTGACCCCTGTGATTTTTAAGATACCAATTCAGATTTTCAGGATAAAAATTCTTTTTAGTTCTTAAACATGCAATATCATTTTCTAATTTTTCTACTAAATTTTTTAAATTTTCATTCTCTATTTTCAGTTGGTCAGATAGATCAGATGAGCATGGAGTGACTAATTTTTCTTTTAATTTAGAGTTTGCTATTTCTAATTTATTCGTCGACTTAAGCATAGATTTTAGTATAGAGTAAATTCGAGCAGGTGGAAGTAGGCATACCTCACTTACCGGGTCAGTTTCGAAGTTAGGGATTTCCCCTTCATTGCTACTTTCTTCCGAGGTACTTTCTTCATCTTCATCTTGGTGACTTGCCATCAGTGCAAGTCCAATGAATTCTTCGGCTTCTGATTCATCTGACGAAGTCTCGTCCCAGGTAGCTTTTAGTGCCTTTTTCTTCTTTGGCTGGTTCTTGAGTTTGGGGCACTGATCTTTCAGGTGTCCCTCCTCGTTGCAGTTGTAACATCGGATCGCGCGTTTCTTCTTTCTCTGTACTTTTTTAGAGCGATTAGTATTAATGAATTTATACAACTTTCTTACCGCTAGTGCTGTTTCTTCATCGTCTGCTGAAGATTCTTCATCGTCTGCTGAAGATTCTTCATCGAGTTGGATCTTCCTTGTGTTCAGTTCGACGTTGTCTGCTTTTCTGTTCTTTTCTACAAAACGAGATTCATGAAGTTCTAGAATAGAAAATAACTGTTCTAACGTACTTACCTCTAAATCTTTTGAAATATAATATGCGTCGATTATCGAGGTCCATTCCGGGGTTCTCGGAAATGCGTTTAGCGCATACCTTTGTGCATCGCGGTTGGTCACCGTTTCTCCGAGATTTTGGAGGTTTGTGATTAGTTCTTTTACCTTAGCATGCAATCTCGCAACAGATTCTCCATTTTCTATCGGGAGATTTGTTAGTCGGTTTCGAAGAACATCTCGTCGCGCCAGCTTTGCCTCCGAGGTGCCTTCGTGCAGTTCGAGAAACTTTTCCCAAAGTTCCTTCGCCGATTCGTACTTACCGATCCGGTTGACATCTTGCTCTGGGAGGACGGTCAGCAGATGGAATTCTGCCTTTCCATTAGCAACTGCGTCTACTTGCTCCTTCTTATTCCAGGAGTCAGGATCCTTGACCTCTCCTTCATTATCTTTTGGAGCTGCATAGCCATTTTTTATAATAATTAATAACTCATAATCAGTAACAAAAAATACCTGCATCTTCTATTTCCATGCCGTGAACTCCCCCTCAAACTTAGGCGGGTATATCACTGGTCCAACCTGTTAGTGATGTGAGAGAAGTGTCCTAAGACAATCGCCTTATGATGTAAACATTTATATTAATAAATGATAATTCACTATTTGAGTATACATGTTTTGTGTATTTGATTGGGATCTTAAACTCATCTACTCAATGTCCACAATACAACTCACAGCATAAGAGAATTTGTGATGGGATCACAACTAGTGATTATCTCTAATGTGCAATTGTGAAGTATTGAAATTATCCCTAGTCGATGAATTGATAAAAACAGACACTATCAATTCTGTTGAGACTAGCATGGGTTATTCTCTAATCAGCTGATTCTCACTGGCTGGTGACATTGGGATGTCCGGAGATAAACATGGATGCTAGTTAAGGGAACTAGTTCATTGGAGTGACTGGCTGTAAGACTTCATATGGGAATCTACATGTAGATATGTCAATGAAGTTCTTACTACAACTTAAGTGCGATGTTCCTTTGACTTGCGGTGTTCAAGTCATCTTGGTCATGAAGACTTACACTTTAACATCTTAAGCAAGCATCTCCAAGGAGGTGTGGACCCAGGATGATTGGGTATAAGCCGAAGTGCCCGAAGATGTTTGAACAGCCTACAAAGGATTCACCACTCCTTGCGAGGAGATGTATACCCAGGCCTATCGTCGGATTGTTACTCAGAAATCTCTGGCCAGAGTATATCATGTTTAGAGTGCGAGTCTCTAAAATACATGAGAGTAATTAGAAATCCAATGGACGAGAAAGACACTACTTGGGCTAGGTGTGACGTAGTCAGCCTAGTGGGGACTGACACCATAGACCGTGTCCTGAACCAAGTGGGTATAAGATGGTGAAGGGAATGGGGCACGATTCATTAGAGCTGCTGAAGGGTTTCAGAATAATTTCTTCTGAGGTCAAACCGTTGATCTTTCGATTAATTGTGGGTCATGATGTACTACTAGGTGCCACTCATGACCGTTCTATAATTGGTTGATTATAGATGGCCAACATAAATCGAAAGCCTATTTAGTCACACGCACTACGAGTAATCCGAGGGATTTAAAACGAGTTGAAAATTAGATTTTCCGATCAAGAGAAATAAGTCGAATCTTAGTTAATCAGAGGTGCAATGGAAGCTAAAAATGGCTAAGTCTTTTGAAGGCTTTTTGGGCGAATTAAATGGGTTTAATTCGTGATCGGTTCAAGTTGTTTTGGCCGACCAAAGAGGGTGTCCACCCTCTTGGTGTTGGCCGGCCATTAAAGGGAGAAAAACCAATTTAATTGGTTTAATTAATAAAATAAATCTAGTGTGATTTATTTTATAAATTATGGATAAATAAATTTGTATAAAGAAATTTATATAAATAAATTTGTAGAAATTTATTCTTTTTATGGAAGTTAAAATAATCCATGAATTGGTTTATTTTAATTTTATAAAATCAATTCTAAATTGATTTTTCCATAATAAGAAAGTTTATAAATTTCTTATAAAATTTATTCCATAATTTAAAGAGAAGAAGAATTTGTTTTATTATAAATTAGTTATAATAAGACTCGGCTTAAATGGAATAATTAATAAGAGAATTTATAACATAAATTTCTTATAACTAATTTCGTTAATTCCATTAAGAGGGAGACTTGGCAAGGGAGATGCTACTATATAAAGGAACCAAAGGCAAGCCCTTAATTCTAATTGAGTTGTCAAGAGAAGTAGCTCCCTCTCTCCCTCTTATTCTCTTCTCCTTCTCCTCTCCCTCCCTTAGGGCCGGCGCCCACCCTAGCCATATTAGGGCCGGCGCCCAACCTACACCCAAGCAAGGTTGTTGCCGTGAGCTTCAAGAAGAAGAAGAAACGAAGCAAGAAGAAGAAGAAGCGGATAGTGACTCCTCTCTTCCCGGAATTCGATTCCGTTTTCTTGGTGGTTAGTTTCCTTTTCTTCTCTTGATCTTCTTTGTTGTGCCTATAGAGAATCTAGTAGTTCTCGTCGGCACAAAACTCGTGACTTTGCGAAGTCATCCCGAAGAGAACTCGGCGTGGACGCGAATAGAGGCGGAGCTTCCAAGGGACGCTACGGTTGGATCTCGTCCCTTACTTCGAGTTACGCGAGGTACTTGGTAAATTAGTTTACTTTTCCGCAAAGTTTTATTTTATGATTATGTCAACACACTATAAGGTTGCATGCTAGATACGAAGTTAAAATAATTTAGGAAATTATTTTATGCAAATTCTTCCGCTGCACGTAAAAATTTAAAATTTTACGAACTCGTATCCTTGTCAACATGCACCCGGTCCCAACAGTGGTATCAGAGCCGCTTAGTGTTCGACATTATCATATAATTGTTTTGTGGAAAACTTTGTCATGATCTAAATTTCGGAAAAATTTTCAATTATGCAAACTTTCCAATTATAATAAATTTTAGATTTAGAAATTTCGAAGTTTGGAAATCCTCATGAAATTTCGCAATCTTTTGAAATTTTCTAGTTTCTGAAATTTTATACTAATTGAGAAAACTTCCCATCTTTGGAAACTTTCCAATTTTGGAAATTTTTCTATTTTAGAAATTTTCTAATTTTGGAAATATGTAAGTTTTCTTTGTACCGAAAACTTACAATTATTCTGAAAACCAATTTATGAAATCTCGCAATTTTGGGCACTTCTTTTAAGAAAGTCTAGACAAATTCATGGACAGTTAATTAACAATTAAATTTGAATTGGTCTTTAAATTGACAACAAAATTCTTTATTTTGGATTGAGCCTCGGGGAGCCGTCCAATTTAAAGCTAGTTGTTGTAATTTAATTTCCCAATTTTTAAATTGAAATTGTCATGTTTGATTTGGATTAAGCCTCGGGGAGCCGTCCAATTGGATTTACGACAAATTATTTTTCTTTGGGTATCTGAGCCACGGGGAGCCACCCCTAGAAAACAATTTGTTGTAATTAATTAAATCCATGAATAAAATATGTTTTAAGAGGTGATGCTCTTACATATTGTTGTCTCCAAAATTAATTAGGAAATGATTTCCTATAGAGTTTTCTTAAATGAGATTTTCATGAAAATAATATGTAGTTGAATTAAGGGATTTGTCTCTTAATTTAATAAGATTTGATTTAGAGAAATCAAAGTCTTGAACATATTATTTCCGAAATTAATTATGACAATTTAGGAAATTATTTCCCAAAACAATTCCTTCAATATAGTATGAAATAGAATTAGGAAATCCGGTTCCTAATTCAATTAATGAGACTTGATAACTTGAGTCACATACATACTTTATTAAGGAAATCGTTAGTCATAACACATGTCATGAATGTGCTTAGAAAAGATGAGACCCAAAACCCCTTACAAAATATTAAGGCCAACACCTTCCATTAATATGGTTAGAATCGGAGTTTTGTTTCTCGTTTGGGTTGATGGACACATCCATGCCCGACTTGAACCTCAACATGTTCAAACCATGGAATTAGTTTATGAATAATATAGTTGGAGTCAGAGGTCAATCCTTAGTTTTGGTTGTTGGAGACATCCAAGCCTGACTAAACGGTTGAATGAGTTCCAACCATGTTAAAACTATTTCTTGATTAATGGGTCAGCCTTAAGCTTGGAAGCATCGATTTGTTGTGCCACAGCCAAGGTCGATGTAAAGAGAGGTGCAGTTGGGTGCTATGTATAATGTCGCATACTTGTTAATGAGTTAACAACCCAATGATTTATGCAAACATTCAATTAGTTGATAGCATAATGTGATAGTTGCATATATGTGATATGTAATCGGTATAATTACCTACCTTCATAGCTAAGAAAAACTTGATGGCCACAGCCATGGTGGTTCTTATCTATGGTTGGATATCAACCTATTTGGAGATGTTCCTACAATCTCCCGAATTGATAATAAGGGTTATTCAATTTGAAAAATAAATAGGATTTTATTTATGTATGTTGATACATTCTTTAATAAATCTTCTCACATAATCTCAATTTGTATTTCTAGGATAATCACTCGATCATGTCTTCTCTAAACTTGCGTTCCATTTTGGACACCAATAAACTGACTGGGCCGAACTACATGGACTGGCTTCGAAACCTGAGGATAGTCCTCAAGGCAGAGAAGCTTGCTTATGTCCTTGAAGAACAACTTCCCACCCATCCTCCAGAGAATGCAACTCCAGACCAATTGTTGGCCTATCAGAAACATGTGACCGATTCTGAACTTGTGAGTTGCATCATGCTAGCCTCTATGGTACCTGAGTTGCAAAAGCAACATGAGCATATGGATGCTAATACCATCATCTTCCATCTTCATGAGTTGTTTGAAGAGCAGGCGAGATCCGAAAGGTTCGAAGTCTCCAGACTCCTCTTCACCACTAAGATGCAGGAAGGCACTTCTGCCTCGCAGTTTGTGTTAAAGATGTTGGGGTACATTGAGCGACTGAGCGCACTCGGTTTTGCAATGGATCATGAACTAAGTATTGACTTAATTCTGAGTTGTTTGCCCAAGAGTTATTCACAATTTGTGATGAACTATCGGATGAACAAACTAGAGACCACCATTCTTCAGTTGCTCAACCTGCTGAAGACTGTGGAGCCTTCTGTAAAGCCGGATCAAAAAGCAGTACTGTTAGTTGGTTCCTCAAAGAAAGGTTCTAAGAGGAAGGCCAAAGAACAGAACAAAGGGAAGAAGAAAAAGGCCAAGAAGACTGAAAAGAAACCAAAAGGAACTTGCCATCATTGTGGCAAGGAGGGTCACTGGCGAAGAAACTGCAAGGTTTATCTTGAGTCCTTGAAGAAGAAGGCATCCGATGCCCCATCCTCTTCAGGTATCTTCGTTATTGAATGTCACTCTATTTCCTCAGATACCTGGGTACTTGATACTGGGTGTAGCTCACATATATGTAATGACATACAGGGGCTAAGGAATAGAAGAAGGCTCGTCAAGGGAGAAGCGAATTTGCGGGTTGGAAATGGAGCAAGGATTGCTGCTATTCCCATCGGAACATATTTGCTAAAGCTCCCAACTGGACGTGTCTTGGAATTGGATAATTGTTATTTCGTTCCTTCGTTAATAAAGAACATTGTATCTATTTCATGTTTGAATGAAAAAGGCTATCATTTAACTTTCAGTAACAATTGTTGTTACATAACTTTAAATGACGTTCTATATGGGAATGGAACTTTGTGCAATGGCATCTACATGTTAGATTTATCCAGTGACGTTTTCAATATCGAAGTTAGCAACAAACATGCTCGAATAGATAATCGAATAGACTCCTACACGTGGCACTGTCGTCTTGGCCATATAAGTAAGAAACGCATGACCAAATTACACCGATGTGGAATTTTGGAATCATTTGAACCCGGTTCATTTGATACATGCGAATCATGCTTAAAAGGCAAGATGACTAAATTACCCTTTTCCGGAAAAGGTAATCCAGTGGGAGAATTGCTTGGTCTAATACATACCGATGTATGTGGACCAATGTCAACTCTTGCACAAGGAGGCTATAGCTACTTCATCACCTTCATCGATGATCACTCACGATTCGGGTATGTGTTCTTGATGAAATACAAATCTGAAGCCTTTGAGAAATTCAAAGAGTTCAGAAATGAAGTAGAGAAACAGCTTGGCAAAAGTATTAAGATACTTCGATCCGATCGAGGTGGTGAATACTTAAGTCAAGAGTTTCAAGATTATCTAAGGGACAATGGGATATTGTCCCAATGGACTCCGTCGTATACACCACAGCATAATGGTGTATCTGAGAGGCGTAACCGAACCTTGATGGACATGGTTAGGTCTATGATGAATCATGCAACTCTTCCAAAATCCTTTTGGGGCTATGGACTTAAGACAGCTGTTTACTTGCTAAACAGAGTCCCGACTAAGGTAGTCTCTACTACTCCATATGAGATCTGGAATAGTAAGAAACCTCACTTAACTCACCTTAAGATATGGGGTTGTCCTGCTTATGTGAAGCGGGTTGTATCAGACAAATTGGATGCTAAGTCTGATAAATGTCTATTTATTGGATACCCTAAGGAAACGAAGGGTTACCAATTCTATCATCCCTTAGAACAAAAGGTGTTTGTTTCAAGGCATGCTGTATTTCTAGAGAAAGAGTTTCTTTTACAAGAAAACAGTGGGAGTGGGGTTGAACTTGATGAAGTTCAAGAAACTCCAATAGACATCACAGAGACACCTAGTCTAGGCCCACAACCGATAATTCATAGTGATGAGCTATCAGTTGAACCTAAAACTACACCTCTTCGTAGGTCTGATAGGACACGCAACATTCCAGAGAGATACGGATTTCTCGTAAGTGAATCGAACGACGTGTTGCTCATTGGCGATGACGAACCTATCAGTTATGAAGATG
>JAGFNQ010002176.1:242028-363078 GCA_024364735.1 Boesenbergia rotunda | reverse complement strand
TCAGACCTACGAAGAGGTGGTGTTGTTTTAGGTTCAACTGATAGCTCATCACTATGAGTTATTGGTTGTGGGTCTAGACTAGGTGTCTTTGTAATGTCTATTGGAGTTTCTTGAACTTCATCAAGTTCAATGCCACTCCCACTGTTTTCTTGTAAAAGAAATTCTTTTTCCAGAAATACAGCATGCCTTGAAACAAACACCTTTTGTTCGAAGGGATGATAGAATTGGTAACCCTTCGTTTCCTTAGGGTATCCAATAAATAGACATTTATCAGACTTAGCATCCAATTTGTCTAATACAGTCCGCTTCACATAAGCAGGACAACCCCATATCTTAAGGTGAGTTAAGTGAGGTTTCCTACTATTCCATATCTCATATGGAGTAGTAGAGACTACCTTGGTCGGGACTCTGTTTAGCAAGTAAACAGCTGTCATAAGTGCATAGCCCCAAAAGGATTTTGGAAGAGTTGCATGGTTCATCATGAACCTAACCATGTCCATCAAGGTTCGATTGCGCCTCTTAGATACACCATTATGCTGTGGTGTATACGGCGGAGTCCATTGGGACAATATCCCATTGTCCCTAAGATAATCTTGAAACTCTTGACTCAAGTATTCACCACCCCGATCGGATCGAAGTATCTTAATACTTTTGCCAAGTTGTTTCTCTACTTCATTTCTGAACTCTTTGAATTTCTCAAAAGCTTCAGATTTGTGTTTCATCAAGAACACATACCCGAATCATGAGTGATCATCGATAAAGGTGATGAAGTAGCTATAGCCTCCTTGTGCAAGAGTTGACATTGGTCCACATACCTCAGTATGTATTAGACCAAGCAATTCTCCCACTGGATTACCTTTTCCGGAGAAGGGTAATTTGGTCATCTTGCCTTTTAAGCATGATTCGCATGTATCAAATGAACCGGGTTCAAATGATTCCAGAATTCCACAACGGTGTAATTCGGTCATGCGTTTCTTACTTATATGGCCAAGACGACAATGCCATGTGTAGGAGTCTATTTGATTATCTATTCGTGCACGCTTGTTGCTTACTTCGATATTGAAAATGTCACCGGATAAATCTAACGTGTAGATATCATTGCACAAAGTTCCGGTCCCATAAAGAACACCATTTAAAGTTATGTAACAACAATTGTTACTAAAAGTTAAATGATAACCTTTTTCATTCAAACATGAAATAGATACAATGTTCTTTATTAACGAAGGAACAAAATAACAATTATCCAATTCTAAGACACGTCCAGTCGGGAGCTTTAGCAAATATGTTCCGATGGAAACAGCAACAACCTTTGCTCCATTTCCAACTCGTAAATTTGCTTCTCCCTTGACGAGTCTTCTTCTATTCCTTAGCCCCTTTATGTCATTACATATATGTGAGCTACACCCAGTATCCAGTACCCAGGTGTACGAGGAAATAGAGTGACATTCAATAACGAAGATACCTGAAGAGGATGGGGCATCGGATGCCTTCTTCTTCAAGGACTCAAGATAAACCTTGCAGTTTCTTCGCCAGTGACCCTCCTTGCCACAATGATGGCAAGTGCCTTTTGGTGTCTTTTCAGTCTTTTTGGCCTTTTTCTTCTTTCCCTTATTCTGTTCTTTGGCCTTCCTCTTAGAACCTTTCTTCGAGGAACCAACTAACAGTACCGTCTTCTGATCCTGCTTTACAGAAGGCTCTACAGTCTTCAGCAGGTTGAGCAACTCAGGTATGGTGGTTTCCAGCTTGTTCATCCGATAGTTCATCACAAATTGTGAATAACATTTGGGTAAACAATGCAGAATTAAGTCAATACTTAGTTCATGATCCATTGCAAAACCGAGTGTGCTCAGTCGCTCAATGTACCCCAACATCTTTAACACAAAATGTGAGGCAGAAGTGCCTTCCTGCATCTTTGAGGTGAAGAGGAGTCTGGAGACCTCGAACCTTTCGGATCTCGCCTGCTCTTCAAATAACTCATGAAGATGGAAGATGATAGTATAAACATCCATATGCTCATGCTGCTTTTGCAGCTCAGGTACCATAGAGGCTAGCATGATACAACTCGCAAGTTCAGAATCGGTCACATGTTTCTGATAGGCCAACAATTGGTCTGGAGTTGCATTTTCTGGAGGACGGTCGGGAAGTTGATTTTCAAGGATATAAGCAAGCTTCTCTGCCTTGAGGACTATCCTCAGGTTTCGAAGCCAGTCCATGAAGTTTGGCCAAGTCAGTTTATTGGTGTCCAAAATGGAACGCAAGTTTAGAGAAGACATGATCGAGTGATTAACCTAGAAATACAAATTGAGCTTATGTGAGAAGAATGATGCATCAACATGCATTAATTAAATCCTATTTATTTTTCGAATTGAATAACCCTTTTTTATCAATTCGGGAGATCGTAGGAACATCTCCAAATATGTTGATATCCAACCATAGATAAGAACAATCATGGCTGTGGCCATCAAGTTATTCTTAGCTATGAAGGTAGGTAATTATACCGATTACATATCACATATATCTAACTATCACTTTATGCTATCAACTAATTGAATGTTTGCATAATTCATTGGGTTGTTAACTCATTAACAAGTATGTGACATTATACATAGCACCCAACTGCACCTCTCTTTACATCGACCTTGGCTGTGGCACAACAAATCGATGCTCCAAGCTTAAGGCTGACCCATTAATCAAGAAATAGTTTTAATATGGTTGGAGCTCATTCAACCGTTTAGTCAGGCTTGGATGTGTCCAACAACCAAAACTAAGGATTGACCTCTGACTCCAACTACATTATTCATAAACTAATTCCATGGTTTGAACATGTTGAGGTTCAAGTCGGGCATGGATGTGTCCATCAACCCAAACGAGAAACAAAACTCCGATTCTAACCATATTAATGGAAGGTGTTGGCCTTAATATTTTGTAAGGGGTTTTGGGTCTCATCTTTTCTAAGCACATTCATGACATATGTCATGACTAATGATTTCCTTAATAAAGTATGTATGTGACTTAAGTTATCAAGTCTCATTAATTGAATTAGGAACCGGATTTCCTAATTCCAATTTCATACTTTATTAAAGGAATTGTTTTGGGAAATAATTTCCTAAATTGTCATAATCAATTTCGGAAATAATATGTTTTAAGACTTTGATTTCTCTAAATCAAATCTTATTAAATTAAGAGAGAGATTCCCTTAATCTAACCACATATTATTTTCATGAAAATCTCATTTAAGAAACTCTATAGGAACCATTGCCTAATTAATTTTGGAGACAACAATATGTAAGAGCATCACCTCTTAAACCATATTTTATTCATGGATTTAATTAATTACAACAAATCGTTTTCTAAGGGTGGCTCCCTGAGGCTCAGATACCCAAAGAAAAGTAATTTGTCGTAAATCCAATTTGGTCCGTTTCGGAAACGCGACCAAATCAAACATGACAATTTCATTCAAAATTGGGAAATTAAATTACAACAATTAACTTTAATTTGGGTGGCTCCCCGAGGCACAGATACCCAAAGAAAAGAATTTTGTTAATAATTTAAAGCCAATTCGAATTTGAAATTGTCAACTAATTATCCATAAATTTGTCTAGACTTTCTTAAAAGAAAGTGCCCAAAATTGCGAGATTTCATAACAGGTTTTCAGAATAATTGTAAGTTTCTGGTACAAAGAAAACTTACATATTTCCAAAGTTGGAAAATTTCTAAAATAGAAAATTTCCAAGATTGGAAAGTTTCCAAAGATGGGAAGTTTTCACAATTATTATAAAATTTCAGAAACTAGGAAATTTCAAACGTTTGCGAAATTTCATGAGGATTTCCAAACTTTGAAATTCCTAAATCTAAAATTTATTATAATTGGAAAGTTTCCATAATTGAAAATTTTTCCAAAATTGAGATTATGACAAAGTTTTCCGCAAAATAATTTTATGAATATGTCGAACACTAACCTGGCTCTGATACTACTGTTGGGACCGGGTGCATGTTGACAAGGATACGGGTTCGTAAAATTTTAAATTTTTACGTGCAGCGGAAGAATTAGCATAAAATAATTTCCTAAATTATTTTAACCTCGTATCTAGCATGCAACCTTATGATGTGTGGACATGATCACAAATTAAAACTTTGCGGAAAAGTAAACTAATTTACTTAGTACCTCGCATAACTTGAAGTAAGGGACGAGATCCAACCGTAGCGTCCCTTGGAAGCTCCGCCTCTATTCGCGTCCACGCCGAGTTCTCTTCGGGATGACTTCGCAAAGTCACGAGTTTTGTGCCGACGAGAACTACAAGATTCTCTATAGGCACAACTAGAAGATCAAGAGAGAAGATAGGAAACTAACCACCAAGAATCGGAATCCAAATTCCGGGAAGGAAGGAGATGCGATCCGCTTCTTCTTCTTCAAGGTCGTCTTGGTGGATGAAGCTCACGCCCACCTTGGGAGTTGCACCGGCCCTAGGGGAGGAGAGAGAACTGGCCCTAGAGAGAGAGGGGTGCCAGCCCTAGAGAGAGAGAGAGGCGTGTAGAGAGAGAGAGAGAGGGAGCAACTAATCTCTTGATTAATTGATTGGGAATTCAAGGCTTGCCTTTGGTTCCTTATATAGTTGCTTCTCCCTTGCCAAGTCTCCTCTTTAACGGAATTTTTCATAAGAAATTTATCCTATAAATTCTCTTATTAATTATTTCGTTTAAGCCAAGTTTTATTATAACTAACTTTATAATAAAACAAATATCTTTTCTCCTTTAATTATGGAATAAAATTTTATAAGAAATTTATAATTCTTCTTTAAAATCAATTCATAATTGATTTTATAAAATTAAAATAAACCATTTCATGGATCATTTTAATTTCCATAAAAAGAATAAATTTCCATAAATTTATTTATATAAATTTCTTTATACAAATTTATTTATCCATAATTTATAAAACAAATCGCGCTAGATTTATTTTATTAATTAAACCAAATAAATTGGTTTCTCCCCATGATGGTGGCCGGCCAAACCAAAGGGGTTTGGCACCCTCTTTGGCCGGCCAAACCGAGCCGAACCATTCGCGAATTAAACTCATTTAATTCGCCCAATAAGCCTTCAAAAGACTTAGCCATTTTTAGCTTCCGTTGCGCCTCTGATTAGCTCAGATTCGACTTATTTCTCTTGATCGGAAAATCCAATTTTCAACTCGTTTTAAATCCCTCGGATTACTCATAGTGCGTGTGACTAAATAGGCTTTCGATTTATGTTGGCCGTCTATAATCAACCAATTATAGAACGGTCATGAGTGGCACCTAGTAGTACATCATGACCCCCAATTAATCGAAAGATCAACGGTTTGACCTCAAAAGTAATTCTGAAACCCTTCAGCAGCTCTAATGAATCGTGCCCCATTCCCTTCACCATCTTATACCCACTTGGTTCAGGACATGGTCTGTTTGTGTCAGTCCCCACTAGGCTGACTACGTCACACCTAGCCCAAGTAGTGTCTTTCTCGTCCTTTGGATTTCTAATTACTCTCATGTATATGAGAGACTCATTCTCTAAACATGATATGCTCTGGCCAGAGGCTTTGAGTAACAATCCGACGATAGGCCTGGGTATACATCTCCTCGCAAGGAGTGGTGAATCCTTTGTAGGCTGTTCAAACGTCTTCGGGCACTTTGGCTTATACCCAATCATCCTGGGTCCACACCTCCTTGGAGATGCTTGCTTAAGATGTTAAAGTATAAGTCTCCATGACCAAGATGACTTGAACACCGCAAGTCAAAGGAACATCGCACTTAAGCTGCAGTAAGAACTTCATTGACATATCTATATAGATTACCATATGAAGTTTTACAGCTAGTCACTCCAATGAACTAGTTCCCTTAACTAGCATCCATGTTTATCTCCGGACATCCCAATGTCACCAGCCAGTGAGAATCAGCTGATTAGAGAATAACTCATGCTAGTCTCAACAGAATTGATAATGTCCGTTTTTATCAATTCAACGACTAGGGATAATTTCAATACTTCACAATTGCACATTGAGAGATAATCACTAGTTGTGATCCCATCACAAATTCTCTTATGCTGTGAATTGTATTGCGGATATTCAGTAGATGAGTTTAAGATCCCAATCAAATACACAAACATGTATACTCAAATAGTGAATTATCATTTATTTAAAATAAATGTTTACAATAAGGCGATTGCCTTAGGACACTTCTCTCATATCACTAACACACTGCTGCTTCATCAAGGGGGGAGATGGCCCTTTTGGCCAGCTCGACATCCTCTAGCCCGAACGTTTCTTCTAAGGTCGTGTCTCACATCATTTGGGTTGCAAAATAGGAAAAATCTTAAAGTCAGCACAAAAAGTGTTCTGATGAGAAGTAAAAACTTACCAAAGGAGGCAGGCAGGTCAATCGACATTTGACTCAAACCGAAAATATAGAGCATGGCCTTGCTGAGCAGGTGGATGCCATGGAACCGGAGATCTCCAATCCGGGAGAAGGCCAGTTCACACTCGGGATCAGAGCGGTAATTCTTCCCGACTGTTGGTTGGGCAGGCAAATCCTCAATCCAGTCGATCGGCCAGCTGGGGTCAAGGTGGTGTTGATGAAGAAGTAGTGGGGTTTCCAACCCTTATTGGAGATTGGGATCTTATCTAGATATGAGGATTTGGCTCGGGCTTAAAAGAAGAAGTTCCCGGACTCCTATTTTTTTGGGTAATAGAAGAAATGGAAGATTCTTGGTCGGAGGGTTATCTGATAGAGGGTGAAAAGAATGACGGTCCCGCATAAGATGCGGATAACATTGGGGGATAGCTGGGAGAGGAGAATCTGGAAGTATCTGCAAGTTTTAGCGATGAAGGGGTGTAGGGGAAACCTATGCCCGCCCAAAAATTAGTCCTGAAAAACCATGAAGAAGCCGAGCGACCAAAGATGGGGTCGCTCGTGGCTATTAGGGATGATTAGGCGATAGTCGGGGGGAATATAATACTCCTATTGAAGGGAGTCAAAGTCATGGTTGCCCATGGTGGACACGGATGTTGTGTACTACAGACCCAGGACGGCGATCGGAGCAGCCATAAGGTAGCGATAGGTGTCGGTCAGAGGGGGTGATGGAAAGGCCGGGTGGGTGAGCCCTGGAGAATTAAGGAAAACGGGAAGGGGAGAGAGAGATTGTCCAGAGAACTAACCCAGAGGAGGACAGGATTGGAGCAACCGCTAGAGTTTGTGAGGGGCCAGGAGGGAGAAGCTGCTAGCCACCGTGGAGAGTAAGACAGGAAGAAGCAGAGGAGGTGAAATGACCGAGGTGGATCTCGGGGGCTATTTATAGGAGAGTCCCTGGCAGGGGGATCGTTCGATGACCTGGGGAGGAAACGCGGGATTCAATATTCGTCGTCCGTCTTAGCCCAAGGATAAAGGACCTCGGAAATCTGTGTCTGACGCCACACATGGGCTTTGGCATGGCGACGCCTCATCACTGGGTGCATCTTGTATGGGGGTGACACGTGTCGAGGTAATTAATGAGGGATGAGATCGAAGCGACGGGCGCCATCATGAAGGCATGGGTGCTCCATTGGTAATGGCGAGGCGCCTTTCTTAGGTGTGAGCAGTAAAAGGATGGTGGTCCGAGCGGAACATTCCTGGCAGCCAGCCCAGTCATTCAACTCGCCGCCTTTTTCAATTAGACTCAAAGAGAGGGTATCCGGGTGGATGTTGGCCCCCTTTTGAACTGTGCCTTTGGTGGGGATGACTTAGTCGTAAGAGGCTAAATGAAGGGTCGGGTCTGTGGTCAAGACAATCCCTGGCTGACAGATGCGGGGCCAGTCGATCATGTGGGTGGTTCGGTCGACTAGCGGTTCCCAGTTGAATTCTCTCGCGGGTGGGGTGCCCTCTCGGTCGATCGGCTACTTCTGGGTCCGCTCGAGCGATTGCGTTTGTGGATGATTGGCAGCAGGCTCCACTAGGCAGGACTCTTGGGAAAGGGTCAGCTTTGAGACTTGTCAGTCGGCTGAGACCTGGCGGTCGGCCAACATCTGAGAATTTCGTACGGAAAATACTGTCTAAGTGCCACAGGAGTACAAATGAATATTCTAGATTCGTTGAACCTTGCGAGGGGATAGTAAGTCGGCACATGCCGACCGACATGTCAGACAGTTAAGAAATGCGGACGGTTGCACCGCTAGGCCTGACAGTTAGTCAATATGGTGACAGATTCAACCCCTTTTGTAGGATACTTTGTCATGTTTATGTCTGCCATCCCGCCCATATAAAGGTCCCTATCTCTTCACAAGGGGATATTCTCTACAGTTCTTCTATAGTTCCCCACTTATTTTCTTTTCATCGGAGCCCTGACTTGATCATCGGAGTACCTACGTCGGGTATCTCCTCGACTGGGCATTAACGATTCTATCTTTATAGGAACCTATGTCTGTTGTCCTTCCTGAGCACCTGGTCGGTCACCCCGACCGTCCAGTCTAACCTCCCAAGCAGTCGGTTGGCGACCTAGTGGTCAATCTTCGATCAAAATTCGAGTGCATCATCACTTGGTAGCCCTCTTCGCTTGTTGACAGGATCCAATTTATGTGATCTGGGCGAATGTTGGGTCCCCTTTTGACCAGCCCTTTTTGTGGGGATGACCTGGGCGTAAGAGGTCGAATGAAGCGCGGGGTCTGTGGTCAAGACAATCCCTGGCCGACCGATAGAAGGTCGGTCGAGCATGTTGGTGGTCCGGCCGACTGGTGGTTCCCGGTTGAATTCTTGTCAGGTGGGGTGCCCTCCCGGCCTACGTCGGGGTCCACCCAAGTGCTTGCGATCATGGATGATCGGCAGTAGGCCCCACTAGGCAAGATTCCTAGGAAAGGATCAACTTCGGGACTTTCCAGTTGGCTGAGTACGGGCAGTCAGCCAACCACTGAGAATCCCATACGGAAGATACCGTCTAAGTGCCATAGGAGTGCGAATGAATATTCTAGGTTCACTGAACCTTGCGAGGGGACAGTAAGTCGGCATGTGCCGACCGAAGTGTTAGGTTAAGAAATGTGGGCGCTCGTACCGCTAGGTCTGGCAACTAATCTGTAGGGTGACAAATTCAACCCCTTTTCGGCTAGCAAAGCCTGTCGTTGGACTCATGCATTAAGTTTTGCATGATACTTTGTCAGGATTCTGAATGTCGCCCCACCTATATAAAGGTCCCTATCTCTTCACATGGGGGTATGGTCTACAGTTCTTTTATAGTTCCCCACTCATTTTATTTTCGCCAGAGCCTTAGCTTGATCGTCGGAGTGCCCGTGCCGAGTATCTCCCCGGTTGGCCTCTGACAATTCTTTCTTCGCAGGAACCTGCGTTCGATGTCCTTCCCGAGCACCCGGCCGGCCACCCCGACCGTCCGGCCGGACTCCCAAGCAGTCGGTCGACGACCTAGTGGTTAATCTTTGGTCAACATTCGAGCATGTCATCACTTGGTAGCCCTCTTTGCTTGCTGACAAGATCATATTGCATTTTATACTTACATTTGGAGAGTTTGAGAAGCTTATTCGGTTCGGAGGTCTTGTGATTTGCAGTGTTGCTATCGCGAGATAAACTCATATCTTGGGAGATATAATTGCCATGTTCCGTGAGCACCGTGTGCTGGACAAATTCGTCTTAAATAGATAAAATCCAACTTTAGCCTCGACTTCGCCAAAGCGGTGTTATATCATTATTTTGATCGTGCTCATATTGCACAACCATTAGACCCAATAGTTTAAGATGGATTTTTCCATGCAATCTTGATGGATTCATCATCGACAGCTCCTGTTCCACCGGTGCATTGTGAGAAACCGGAAAAGTTTTCAAGTAATGATTTTAAGAGATGGTATCAAAAGATGTTATTTTACCCAACCATGTTGAACCATGTGAGGTTCTTAAATGAAGATACCCTCTTCATATCTCAAGGTGAGACTGATACAGAAAAGAGGGCAACATATGATGCTTGTGGACATAATGACTTCTTATGTCGAAATTATGACCTCAATGGCTTGGACAACATGTTATACAATGTGTATAGTGCAATGCCAACTTCAAAAGAGTTATGAGAATCTCTTGAAAGGAAGTATAAAATAAAAGATGCTGGATTGAAAAAATTCATCGTCGGCAAATTTTTAGACTTCAAAATGATTGATTATAAAACTATGACAACACAAGTCCGAGAGTTGTAGTTGATTCTACATAAAAAATCTACATGCCAAGGGTATAATAATGAATGAGTGCTTTCATATTGTCACAATAATTGAGAAACTCCCACCTTCATGGAGGGAATTTAAAAATTATCAATAGACAAGCGAAAGGAGATAGGACCTGAGGATTTGATTGTAAGACTGTGGATTGAAGAAGACAATCATAAGCAATTAGAAATAACAAAAATGTTTATATTTGCAAAGGCAAATTTGATGGAACCAAACACCAGCAAGAAGAGAAAGTATCCTGAAAAAAGGAAGAGCTAAGAGAGAGCCAAGAAGTTCCAAGAAACATGTCACAACTGTGGCAAACCAAATCACAAAACCAAAGATTGCCGACGTCCAAAGGAAGCTATAAGTATCTCAGGTTAGTTTTGATATAGTCAACCAAGTTAAGTTAGGTCTTGTGTGTTTTTGATGCCTTGTGCCTAAGTGTACAGGAACTTAGGAACACAAAAAATCGAGTAAAAGACACACCGAGCAAGAAAGATGACATGGAAAGTGAGTCGACGAGCTTGGTACAGCCGAGATACAAGGAATTATGGAATAGTATACCGGTGGAATGAGAACAATATGCATGGTGCATCCGAGGGACGAGAAACCCAGGAGGAAACCTGCAAGAGGAGAAGGCCAGAGTTGAGTTCGGGTGAACTCAACTTTAGACGGATAGAGCATCACCTAAGCAAGCGGATGAAGAATGATCAATGCTGAAATTAACCATTCATATGAATAGTACTTGAGGTGTGTCATATGGGACTGGAGACATCTCGAATGATCAATGCTGGAGGTGCATCTGTTGTGACTGAAGGCATCTCAGTTGTGACTAGTAGCGCCTCAGATGAATAGTCGCCTAGGTGCCATAGATCACATTGGAGGTGCCTCCAATGCGTTAGTATCATTGAAGAACCGTTGTCTGCATGGATAAAATTTTATCTAATGAGGGTGCCCTGGATGACATTGGAGGCACAGTGTCACAATAGCAATGACAACTTTTTCTCAACGGGTTATAAATAGCACTCTAAAGCTAAGAGTTCAAGAAACAACTTGTAATCAACTTCTATATTATGTTTTGAGTTTCCAAAGTCTGAAAGAGGCTACTTCACCTTCAGAAAAGAGTCTTTTAGTGATCTTTTCAAGTTCCTTAGATTAGCAACCTCTCCGATTGTAAACCAAGAAAAATCTGTGTCTCTTACTCTACTATTTATGTTATTTTTATCTAATTATTGTTTGTGTATCCTTGTTATATAGAAAGCAAGAAAAAGTTAGAATTTACTATTGCAAGCTATTCACCCCCTGTAGACAGTCTATCCAATCCAACAGTTAGTATCAAAGCCCAACTGCATTAGAAGGATCAACCTCCAACTAAAGCAACAAGAAGATGGTCAGATTAAGCATTCACCCACCGAAATTCGAGGAGGAATTCATGCCATGGAAACACAAAATGGAGGTATACTTTAAAACTAATTTCGATATTTTATGAATTATAAAATATGTTTTCGAACTGTCAAAAAATAAGGACAAAGAAGAAATCAAAGAACACCGCTGGACTAAAAATCAAAGAGAGGATTTTGTCAGCAACGATAAGGAAGAATTTCATCTGTTGAGTATACTACTGCCTTAGGATGTCAATCAAATTGGCGCCTATAAGCCATCCAAAGAACTCTGGGAGAAGTTCTTAGAGTTGTATGAAGGAACCACGGATGCCAAACTAGCAAGATGAGACCTACTTCGAAATCAATTAACCAATTTCTGGATGGAAGAAGGAGAAAAGGTGGCTCAACTGCACACAAAGATCAAGAAACTAATCACCAAACTCAACAATCTCGGAAAAACGATAACGAATCAGGATTCACTAAGGTATGTCTTAAAGCATTTTCGAGAACATCGAAATGCACGAATCAGGATTCACAAATCTTGATGTGCAGATCTTAAAGACATTGGAAAGCCAAACAACAACATCACACTAAAAGCAAATAAGATTGAAGCAGATTCGGAGTCATCTCTCGATAAAAATGAAGAAGAGTATGTGGTATGAAAATTTAAAAAAATAAATAAATCTAACAATTTTGATAAGACATAGGCTAAGAAGCTTACACGGAATAGATAAAAAATAAGGTGTTACAACTACAATAAAGAAGGGCATATCAAAGACAACTGCTTGAAATTGAAAAGCAAAGAAATGGAAAAGGCAAAGGGTTAAGACGATTCATGCAGAAGAATGTCAAAGCAACATGGAGTGAGTCGTCATCAGAAGAGTCCAAAATCGAAGAGTATGTCAGACTAGCACTAATGACAAGGCATCAAGAAGAAAATTAAAATTTGCAAAATCTCAAAACAGGCTCCCCCTTCATCGGTGCTCTCTTCCGAAGTGGCTTCGTCATTTTCTTCTTGATGACTTGTCTCTACCTACTGGATTTACCAAACATTTTGGTGGAACATAGTTTCTAGGTACTTTTGCAACTTAACTCAAATGGTTCCTCAAATATCAATTAAGCCCCCCCCCCCATTATGTCTCCTCTTTCTTTTTGAGTTATTTAGAACATTTGAGCATGCATGATTCATTTTCAACAATTTTATTTATTTTGTTGTTTCAAATTTATATTTTCTATTTATAGTTTATCATACACTTCTAGTGGATATGCAACTGCTAACTTATTTTTATGATCTAAACAAATTCTTTTTAGATTCGCATACTTAGATTTTAACTTGTATAACGATCTAGTCATTAATTTCATAGAAGAATAAAGTTGATCAGGAGGTAGAAGACATAACTCATTTACCATGTCTGACCTAAAGTTGGATTCTCCCCCTTTATTACTTTTGTCTTCTGACATAGCTCCCCCTTCATTGATGCTTTGATGCTCGTCTTGGATAAACATTTGTCATCTTATTCTTCTTGGTGACATGTCATTAGTGCAAGTCCAACGTATGCCTTGATCTCAGAGTCTGATGATAACTCGTCCCATGTAACTTTCAGGTTTGTGAGCTTGGACTTGTTTAACCCTTTATTCTTCAATTTTAGGCAATTATCCATTATGTGTCCTTTGTTACAGTTGTAGCATCTGACTCTTCTTTTACCTCGTAGATTTTTCTTGGTTCGCATCTCATTAAATTTGTTAGATTTAAACAACTTTTTAAACTTTGTAATCATAAATGCTTCTCGATCCGCATCGAGGGATGTGTCTAACTTCGGTTCAACTACTTTGGTTTTTAGTGATAGGTTCTAATTCATATCCTTTCTTAACCCTGCACATCAAGATTTGTGAAGCTCAAAAGTAGAGAATTGATTTTCTAATGTACTTATCTCGAGGTCCTTAGAAATACAATAGGAGTTGACTATCAACATCTATTCCGGTGTTTTCGGAAATGTATTTAATGCATACCATAGCAAATATCTGTTTATTACCATTTCCCTGAGATTCATGATTCTGGTGATCAGCTTCTTAATCTTCGCGTGAAGTTGACCTACCATTTATCCTTCTTTCATTCGGAGGTTTGTTAGTTGATTCTGGAGCAGATCGATCTCGTCTCGCTAGCTTAGCTTCCGAGGTTCTTTCGTGGAGTTCCAGAAACTTTTCCCAAAGCTCTTTTGCTGATTCATAGGCACCGATTCGATTGACGTCTTGAGGTGGAAGAATGCTCAGCAGATGAAACTTTGCTTTATCGTTGGCCGCAAAGTAAACTTGCTCCTTTGTGGTCAGAGGTGCTCTTTCTTTTCTTCTCCGTTGTGATCTTTAAGTGCTACAAAATAATATTTAATTGTAAGTAATAAATCGAAGTCAATTTTGAAAAATACTTCAATTCAGAGTTTCCATGGCATGAATTCCCCCTCAAATTAAGTGAGTGGATACTCGGTCTGGCAATTATCTTTGTTGCTTTAGGTGACGGTTAGTCCTCCTGAAGCAGTTAGACTCTAATACCACTTGTATGTCCGGGTAGGAAGTCTAGAGGGGGGTGGGGTGAATAGCCCAACATGTTAAAACTTTCTCTTGCTGTTTAAACTCATCAAGGACAAAATAGATTAAGTAGTTAAATAAAATACTAACAATATAAAAAAATAAAGAGGCACTGCCTTTTACTTAGTTGCAACTAGGGAGGTTGCTAATCGAAGATGTTGGAAAGCTCACTAAGAGTATCTCCTTCATTCCAAGCAAAGAAGCCTTTTACAAATGTTGAAAAGCTCAAAACAAGAGTAGGAAAATGCATATTAGTTGTTGTAATTAATTCCTAGCTCCAGGAGGCTATTTATATCCCAATGGACAAAGTGACCGTTTGATGACATGACATCTAGGGCGTCTCAATTAAAACCTAAGATGCCTCAGTTGGATAAAATATTAATCACACAACCAACGGTGCATTAACGGTAATTTTCATCTGAGGCGCTTCAATTCCAACTTGAGGTGCCTTGTGTCTTAACTGAGGTGCTGCCACAGTTCCAAAAGTTTGCAGATTTCAATTCTGCTCATCCGCGGCACATCCAAAGACAGTTGAGGTGCCTCGGATGAGTTTTTTTGGTCAAAGTCAACTCTTGAGTTGACCTTCTTCGGTCTTTGATCACTTGGGTGATTTGCATTTGTCTAGAATTAATTTCACCTAACTCCGACCTTCTCCTTGAATAGACTTCCTCCCCGATTTCTTGTCCATTTGACATCACACGCGTCTTTCTCGTCTACCGGTATACTCTTCCACTATTTCTCGTCCCTTGGATGCACCGAGTCTGTCGACTCCCTTCCCGTTCCATCCTTCTCGCTCGCCACATCTTCCGCTTGACTTCTTGTGCTCATGATCTCCTGCACACTTAGAAGCAAGGTATCAAATACAACATGATTTAACTGTTAGTGATATGAGAGAAGTGTCCTAAGGCAATCGCCTTATGATTGTAATCATTTATTTTAATAAATGAATATTCACTATTTGAGTATACATGATTATTTGATTAAGATCTTAAGCTCATTTACTGAATTTCTGCAATACAATTCACAGCATGAGAGAATTTGTGATGAATTCACAACTAGTGATTATCTCTACATGTGCAATTGTGAAGTATTGAAATTGTCCCTAGTCGATGAATTAATAAATACGGACACTATCAATTCTGTTGAGACTAGCATGGGTTATTCTCTAATCAGCTGATTCTCACTGGCTGGTGACATTGAGATGTCCGGAGATAAACATGAATGCTAGTTAAGGGAACTAGTTCATTGGAGTGACTGGCTGTAAAACTTCATATGGTAGTCTACATATAGATATGTCAGTGAAGTTCTTACTGCAGCTTAAGTGCGATGTTCCTTTGACTTGCGGTGTTCAAGTCATCTTGGTCATGGAGACTTATACTTTGACATCTGAAGTAAGCATCTCCAAGGAGGTGTGGACCAAGGATGATTGGGTATAAGCCGAAGTGCCCGAAGATGTTTGAACAGCCTATAAAGGATTCACCACTCCTTGCGAGGAGATGTATACCCGAGGCCTATCGTCGAATTGTTACTCGAAGCCTCTGGCCAGAGCATGACATGTTCAGAGTATGAATCTCTTAAATACATGAGAGTAATTAGAATCCATAGGACGAGGAAACGTTACTTAGGCTAGGTGTGACGTAGTCAGCCTAGTGGGGACTGACACACATAGACCATGTCCTGAACCAAGTGGGTATAAGATGGTGAAGGGAATGGGGCACGATTCATTATAGCTGCTGAAGGGTTTCAGAATCATTTCTGAGGTCAACCATTGATCTTTCAATTAATTGAGGATCATGATGTACTACTAGGTGCCACTCATGATCGTTCTATAATTAATTAGTTAATTATGGACGACCAACATAAATTGAAAGTCTATTTGGTCACACGCATAACGAGTAATTCAAAGGATTTAAAACGAGTTGAGAATTAGATTCTCCAATCGAGATAGACTATTTTTGGTAAGTCCAAACAATAGTCAAAACTGAATTTATTTCAGACGCATCGGAAGCATAGAATGGCTAAGTCTTTTAAAGGCTTAATGGGTGAATTAAATAAGTTTAATTCATTAAGGGATTTGATCCAATTGGGGTTAGATGGGCCGGCCAAGGAGGGGGCCTCCTCTCTTCTTGTCATGGCCGGCCACCACCATAAGAGGATAAGGCTATTTTGGTTTGTTTTATAAAATAGACCAAAGGTTGGTTTATTTTATAAAAGGTTATATAAATTTTTATATAATGAACCATGAGTTGGTTTGTTTAATAAAATTTATATAATGAACCAATGGTTGGTTGGTTTTATAAAATTTTATATAATGAACCAATGGTTGGTTTGTTTTATAAATTTTATATAATCATGCCAAAAGAAAGAGAGCCTTGATTATGGATTGATTGAGAAATTATTCCATAATCAAGAAGAAGAAGCTTTATCATGAGAGCCTTGATTATGGATTGATTGAGAAATTATTCCATAATCAAGGAGAGGTTTGCTTGGGAATTAAGAAACCTCTCCCTATATAAAGGACCCAAGGGGTGCCATGGAAGATGATCCATCCAATAATTGCTTGGGCTCTCTCCTCTTCTTCTCTCCCTCTCTCTTGGCCGGCCATAGGCCTTCCTTCTTTCTTCTTGTCGTGAGCACAAGGAGAAGCATCAAGGCGACGAAGTTCTTCCTTGCGACGATCTTCCTCTTCGGCCAACCTTGGTGGTGAGTCTTTCGATTTGATTACTCTCTCGGTTTTCGTCGTGTTCACGGAGAATCTAGTAGTTCTCGTGAACACGAAACTCGTGGCTTAGCGAAGTCATCCCGACGATACTCGGCGTGGATACGAATAGAGGCGGAGCTTTCAAGGGACGCTAACGGTTGGATCTCGTCCCTTCTTTCAAGTTACGCAAGGTAATTCGTAGAGTAATTTCCTTCTCTGCAAAAAAATTTTATATTACGATTATGTAAACACATTGCATGCTTAGGATATGTGTTAGAATAATTTAGGAAATTATTCATGCTTTTGTTTCCGCTGCATGTAACTATGTGACAATTACAATACGTGTCCGCGTCGGCATGCACCCGGTCCCAACATTAACTTGACTCGGTTGACTACGTCAAAACCTACTTAGGATACTTGTAGAATGTAGGTATGATTTGCAAATTTATTAATCTATGCAACACATCATAGTTAACATGCCCAAGTTTACCATGCTACAAATATAAAGACTCATGTATATAAGTTCAAGAACCTTTAATTTTATTTATCTTAGGCCTAATGGCCATTATATTGAGCTTGGAAACCCCATTAGATAAATAACCCTTTCCTATAAACATTCCTTTCTTGGACAAAACAACTCTATTCAACTCAAAAATAATCTGAAAGTCATGCTTGCTTAATAGTGATCTGGATACTAGATTCTTATGATTCTCTAGAACATAGAATACATTGTTCAAAGTGAGGTCAAATACATTGCTCAAAGTGAGGTCATTGCTCAAAGTCATCTTCAGCACCAATTTTTCTTAGGCCATGATGTCCGAGGTTGTTGACTTCCCCATGAATAGTTTATCTCCATTGTCTTCTTTGAAGTTGTGGAGTAATTCTTTGTTGCAGCACACATGTCTAGTGACACCAGTATCGATCTACCTTTATCGTTGGTTTGAACCCACCAGGTTTAAGTCGGAGACCACGGTGCAAAGGTCATCCATTTCTGGTACCTCGTTTAGGTTGGTCTTCTGTTTCTTCTTCAGTTTTTTGCATTTCGAAGATTTGTGATCGACTAGGCCATAGTTGAAGTACTTTCTAGAGAATTTCTTGCTTATAACTCCTCTGAGTCTCATCGTAGAAGATTTGGAATTCTTCTGTTTTGAGTTTTGACCATGCTTGATATTGGCTTTCATAATAGCCTGAGAGAACTTAACGTTCTCTCTGAACCATTGTTGTCTTCTTCAACACGAAGTCTGACAACGAGTTCCACCACATTCATCTCCTTCTACTTGTGCTTTAGGTAGTTCTTGAAGTCATTCTAGTCAGGAGGTAGCTTTTCAATGATTTATGCCACCTAGAAGATTTCACTCAGAACCATACCTTCTGAGTGGATCTCATGTAGGATCACCTGAAGTTCCTGGACTTGGTTGATAACTATCTTGGAGTCAACCATCTTGTAGTCAAGGAATCGATCTGCGATGAACTTCTTGGCCCCCCACATCCTCCATTGTGTATTTCTTGTCCAAGGACTTCCACAATTTCTTAGTTCTCTTTGTATTTGTACACAATACACAATAAGTCGACAAGACAGTTGAAGAATTAGTTTCGCTATAGGAACTCAGAATGAGTCCAAACCTCCACTACACAGATGGTTTGAACATCAACATCCACAATATGCTTGGGAGGGTCCTCAGTTAAGAACCAAGCCAGATTGAGTGTGGTCAAATAGAAGAGCATTCTCTGCTACCACCTCTTAAAGTTCAACCTAGTGAATTTCTTTGGCTTTTCCCCATGATTGATTGAAACATTTTTAATTGGGGGCAGATAGGCCCTTCACGTGATGAGTTTGTTGCACATCTACTCTTTTCGTGGGCATCTCAATAGAATAAAATCTATTTTAAGACTGTTGGGTAAATTTCCACAATGAAAATTGCTTGTCGGAGATTACATGAATAGTTGTTGAATTGAAATAAATTCAAAATTACAACTTTGGACTTGTTGAAATAACTTGAGCTGATAATCTCAAGCTACCAAGCAGATAGGAGGGGATGCTTGGAAGGTTTGGCTGCCTGAAGGACTTGGCCGAGATGTCCGTCGAGACACAAGGCTAAGACACCAAACCGAGATGTCTGTTGAAATGTTAGAGATGTTCAGCCAAGACAAAGATGTCTTGCTAAGATAGAGATGTCTTCCTGAGATACTTGGCCAAGATGTCTGCCAAGACACTTGGTTGAGATATTTACTGAGACACTTGGCTAAGCTAGCTGCTGAGACACCTATCCAAGATGTCTGCCGAGACACTTTTCTAAGATAGTTGTCGAGACACTACTAAGTCATCTGCCAAGACAACTTCCGAGACAACTACAGAGACAAAGATGTGGCCAAGACTCCTGCTGAGACGTTTGTCGAGACAACTATCGAGACACCAACCGAGACAGCTGTAAAGACAGATATATCTATTGAGACATAGATGTGGTTGAGACTCTTGCTGAGGCACGAAGAAGAAGATACCAAGCCTGCGTTTGATGCAGCTTCCTTAAAACAGATTCGTCATCCTCCGACGGTGCTTTGAGATTACGTTGGACGTCTGTTTCCTAGAATACAATGAAAAAACACATCGACAACCAAGCACTAGTTGTTCATGGTGAACTAAGAGTGTACCTAAATGCTATCACAAGTAGAACTGCCGAGCGAGCGCACGACAGAAAGAAAGGGGAACGAAAATGGAGGACTTTCTTTCCAAAATTATACCTATCAAAGCTCTACCCGTGATAGCATTCGGGTACTCTTAGTTTGCAACGAACAACCAATACTAATTGGTTGCCAACGTGGTTTTTTCCCGTTGTATCTCGGGAAATAGAAGCACCGTCGAAGGAGAACGAATCTGTTTTAAGGAATTTATGTAAAACACAGGCCTCAATATCTTCTTCCTCACATCTCAGCTGGAGTTTCAGCCACATCTCTATCTCGGTAGATATATCTCTCTCTGTAACTGTCTTGGTTGGTGTCTCATCAAATGTCTTGGCAATGTCTCGACAAAGTGTCTTGGCAAACGTCATAAATGATAGAGAAAAGAAAGAATTTGGAAAGAAAAAGTTTATTAAATTCTTTCCCAGTCAACCATAGGCTCATGGTTAAGCTCTTGGGTTGTTGATGAATACCAAACTTTTCTATATCGATATCAGTATGGTATTTATATCCAGTATGGTATTTATATCGTATTAAACTTTTCTATATCGGTATCAATATGATATTTATTTTTTGATATTTTGGTATATATGGAAAGGGTAGTGCTAAATGGCTAGAATCTAGCCGGCTAGAATTTATCCTTCTTAAGTTCTTTTTTAATTTTTAAATTATTATTAAAAATATTTAAAATTAATTTATATTCTTTCCTATTTATTTTCATATTAAATTATATTTTTTTCTATTTATTTCATATTAAATCATATCTTTTTCTATTTATTTTCATATTAAATTAATTTTTTAACTTATAAAAATCTATTATGATTGTTTTATAATTTTAATGAACATTAAAGATGTTTAAATTTAATTATATATTTTTATTTTTATTTTCATATTAAATTATATTTTTTTCTAATTTATTTTTATATTAAATTAATATTTTTTAATTTTTAAAGGGTCATTCTAGCTGGCTAGATTCTAGCCATCTAGAATTACCCATATGGAAGGGTAGTGCTAAATGGCTAGAATCTAGCCGGCTAGAATTTATCCTTCTTAAGTTCTTTTTTAATTTTTAAATTATTATTAAAAATATTTAAAATTAATTTATATTCTTTCCTATTTATTTTCATATTAAATTATATTTTTTTCTATTTATTTCATATTAAATCATATCTTTTTCTATTTATTTTCATATTAAATTAATTTTTTAACTTATAAAAATCTATTATGATTGTTTTATAATTTTAATGAACATTAAAGATGTTTAAATTTAATTATATATTTTTATTTTTATTTTCATATTAAATTATATTTTTTTCTAATTTATTTTTATATTAAATTAATATTTTTTAATTTTTAAAGGGTCATTCTAGCTGGCTAGATTCTAGCCATCTAGAATTACCCATATGGAAGGGTAGTGCTAAATGGCTAGAATCTAGCCGGCTAGAATTTATCCTTCTTAAGTTCTTTTTTAATTTTTAAATTATTATTAAAAATATTTAAAATTAATTTATATTCTTTCCTATTTATTTTCATATTAAATTATATTTTTTTCTATTTATTTCATATTAAATCATATCTTTTTCTATTTATTTTCATATTAAATTAATTTTTTAACTTATAAAAATCTATTATGATTGTTTTATAATTTTAATGAACATTAAAGATGTTTAAATTTAATTATATATTTTTATTTTTATTTTCATATTAAATTATATTTTTTTCTAATTTATTTTTATATTAAATTAATATTTTTTAATTTTTAAAGGGTCATTCTAGCTGGCTAGATTCTAGCCATCTAGAATTACCCATATGGAAGGGTAGTGCTAAATGGCTAGAATCTAGCCGGCTAGAATTTATCCTTCTTAAGTTCTTTTTTAATTTTTAAATTATTATTAAAAATATTTAAAATTAATTTATATTCTTTCCTATTTATTTTCATATTAAATTATATTTTTTTCTATTTATTTCATATTAAATCATATCTTTTTCTATTTATTTTCATATTAAATTAATTTTTTAACTTATAAAAATCTATTATGATTGTTTTATAATTTTAATGAACATTAAAGATGTTTAAATTTAATTATATATTTTTATTTTTATTTTCATATTAAATTATATTTTTTTCTAATTTATTTTTATATTAAATTAATATTTTTTAATTTTTAAAGGGTCATTCTAGCTGGCTAGATTCTAGCCATCTAGAATTACCCATATGGAAGGGTAGTGCTAAATGGCTAGAATCTAGCCGGCTAGAATTTATCCTTCTTAAGTTCTTTTTTAATTTTTAAATTATTATTAAAAATATTTAAAATTAATTTATATTCTTTCCTATTTATTTTCATATTAAATTATATTTTTTTCTATTTATTTCATATTAAATCATATCTTTTTCTATTTATTTTCATATTAAATTAATTTTTTAACTTATAAAAATCTATTATGATTGTTTTATAATTTTAATGAACATTAAAGATGTTTAAATTTAATTATATATTTTTATTTTTATTTTCATATTAAATTATATTTTTTTCTAATTTATTTTTATATTAAATTAATATTTTTTAATTTTTAAAGGGTCATTCTAGCTGGCTAGATTCTAGCCATCTAGAATTACCCATATGGAAGGGTAGTGCTAAATGGCTAGAATCTAGCCGGCTAGAATTTATCCTTCTTAAGTTCTTTTTTAATTTTTAAATTATTATTAAAAATATTTAAAATTAATTTATATTCTTTCCTATTTATTTTCATATTAAATTATATTTTTTTCTATTTATTTCATATTAAATCATATCTTTTTCTATTTATTTTCATATTAAATTAATTTTTTAACTTATAAAAATCTATTATGATTGTTTTATAATTTTAATGAACATTAAAGATGTTTAAATTTAATTATATATTTTTATTTTTATTTTCATATTAAATTATATTTTTTTCTAATTTATTTTTATATTAAATTAATATTTTTTAATTTTTAAAGGGTCATTCTAGCTGGCTAGATTCTAGCCATCTAGAATTACCCATATGGAAGGGTAGTGCTAAATGGCTAGAATCTAGCCGGCTAGAATTTATCCTTCTTAAGTTCTTTTTTAATTTTTAAATTATTATTAAAAATATTTAAAATTAATTTATATTCTTTCCTATTTATTTTCATATTAAATTATATTTTTTTCTATTTATTTCATATTAAATCATATCTTTTTCTATTTATTTTCATATTAAATTAATTTTTTAACTTATAAAAATCTATTATGATTGTTTTATAATTTTAATGAACATTAAAGATGTTTAAATTTAATTATATATTTTTATTTTTATTTTCATATTAAATTATATTTTTTTCTAATTTATTTTTATATTAAATTAATATTTTTTAATTTTTAAAGGGTCATTCTAGCTGGCTAGATTCTAGCCATCTAGAATTACCCATATGGAAGGGTAGTGCTAAATGGCTAGAATCTAGCCGGCTAGAATTTATCCTTCTTAAGTTCTTTTTTAATTTTTAAATTATTATTAAAAATATTTAAAATTAATTTATATTCTTTCCTATTTATTTTCATATTAAATTATATTTTTTTCTATTTATTTCATATTAAATCATATCTTTTTCTATTTATTTTCATATTAAATTAATTTTTTAACTTATAAAAATCTATTATGATTGTTTTATAATTTTAATGAACATTAAAGATGTTTAAATTTAATTATATATTTTTATTTTTATTTTCATATTAAATTATATTTTTTTCTAATTTATTTTTATATTAAATTAATATTTTTTAATTTTTAAAGGGTCATTCTAGCTGGCTAGATTCTAGCCATCTAGAATTACCCATATGGAAGGGTAGTGCTAAATGGCTAGAATCTAGCCGGCTAGAATTTATCCTTCTTAAGTTCTTTTTTAATTTTTAAATTATTATTAAAAATATTTAAAATTAATTTATATTCTTTCCTATTTATTTTCATATTAAATTATATTTTTTTCTATTTATTTCATATTAAATCATATCTTTTTCTATTTATTTTCATATTAAATTAATTTTTTAACTTATAAAAATCTATTATGATTGTTTTATAATTTTAATGAACATTAAAGATGTTTAAATTTAATTATATATTTTTATTTTTATTTTCATATTAAATTATATTTTTTTCTAATTTATTTTTATATTAAATTAATATTTTTTAATTTTTAAAGGGTCATTCTAGCTGGCTAGATTCTAGCCATCTAGAATTACCCATATGGAAGGGTAGTGCTAAATGGCTAGAATCTAGCCGGCTAGAATTTATCCTTCTTAAGTTCTTTTTTAATTTTTAAATTATTATTAAAAATATTTAAAATTAATTTATATTCTTTCCTATTTATTTTCATATTAAATTATATTTTTTTCTATTTATTTCATATTAAATCATATCTTTTTCTATTTATTTTCATATTAAATTAATTTTTTAACTTATAAAAATCTATTATGATTGTTTTATAATTTTAATGAACATTAAAGATGTTTAAATTTAATTATATATTTTTATTTTTATTTTCATATTAAATTATATTTTTTTCTAATTTATTTTTATATTAAATTAATATTTTTTAATTTTTAAAGGGTCATTCTAGCTGGCTAGATTCTAGCCATCTAGAATTACCCATATGGAAGGGTAGTGCTAAATGGCTAGAATCTAGCCGGCTAGAATTTATCCTTCTTAAGTTCTTTTTTAATTTTTAAATTATTATTAAAAATATTTAAAATTAATTTATATTCTTTCCTATTTATTTTCATATTAAATTATATTTTTTTCTATTTATTTCATATTAAATCATATCTTTTTCTATTTATTTTCATATTAAATTAATTTTTTAACTTATAAAAATCTATTATGATTGTTTTATAATTTTAATGAACATTAAAGATGTTTAAATTTAATTATATATTTTTATTTTTATTTTCATATTAAATTATATTTTTTTCTAATTTATTTTTATATTAAATTAATATTTTTTAATTTTTAAAGGGTCATTCTAGCTGGCTAGATTCTAGCCATCTAGAATTACCCATATGGAAGGGTAGTGCTAAATGGCTAGAATCTAGCCGGCTAGAATTTATCCTTCTTAAGTTCTTTTTTAATTTTTAAATTATTATTAAAAATATTTAAAATTAATTTATATTCTTTCCTATTTATTTTCATATTAAATTATATTTTTTTCTATTTATTTCATATTAAATCATATCTTTTTCTATTTATTTTCATATTAAATTAATTTTTTAACTTATAAAAATCTATTATGATTGTTTTATAATTTTAATGAACATTAAAGATGTTTAAATTTAATTATATATTTTTATTTTTATTTTCATATTAAATTATATTTTTTTCTAATTTATTTTTATATTAAATTAATATTTTTTAATTTTTAAAGGGTCATTCTAGCTGGCTAGATTCTAGCCATCTAGAATTACCCATATGGAAGGGTAGTGCTAAATGGCTAGAATCTAGCCGGCTAGAATTTATCCTTCTTAAGTTCTTTTTTAATTTTTAAATTATTATTAAAAATATTTAAAATTAATTTATATTCTTTCCTATTTATTTTCATATTAAATTATATTTTTTTCTATTTATTTCATATTAAATCATATCTTTTTCTATTTATTTTCATATTAAATTAATTTTTTAACTTATAAAAATCTATTATGATTGTTTTATAATTTTAATGAACATTAAAGATGTTTAAATTTAATTATATATTTTTATTTTTATTTTCATATTAAATTATATTTTTTTCTAATTTATTTTTATATTAAATTAATATTTTTTAATTTTTAAAGGGTCATTCTAGCTGGCTAGATTCTAGCCATCTAGAATTACCCATATGGAAGGGTAGTGCTAAATGGCTAGAATCTAGCCGGCTAGAATTTATCCTTCTTAAGTTCTTTTTTAATTTTTAAATTATTATTAAAAATATTTAAAATTAATTTATATTCTTTCCTATTTATTTTCATATTAAATTATATTTTTTTCTATTTATTTCATATTAAATCATATCTTTTTCTATTTATTTTCATATTAAATTAATTTTTTAACTTATAAAAATCTATTATGATTGTTTTATAATTTTAATGAACATTAAAGATGTTTAAATTTAATTATATATTTTTATTTTTATTTTCATATTAAATTATATTTTTTTCTAATTTATTTTTATATTAAATTAATATTTTTTAATTTTTAAAGGGTCATTCTAGCTGGCTAGATTCTAGCCATCTAGAATTACCCATATGGAAGGGTAGTGCTAAATGGCTAGAATCTAGCCGGCTAGAATTTATCCTTCTTAAGTTCTTTTTTAATTTTTAAATTATTATTAAAAATATTTAAAATTAATTTATATTCTTTCCTATTTATTTTCATATTAAATTATATTTTTTCCCATCTAGAATTACTCATACTGAATAAATTCTTTTTAAAAATCAATGTACGTGGTACTAATTTCGATATTAGCACCATAACTTTGGCGTTGATTTCAAAATCTGCACCATAGCTGATTTAGTTTGGTGTTGATTTCAAAATCAGCACCATGGCTTGGGAATTGATTTGGAAATAAGCATCACAGTGATGAGTAATCTGTTGGGCTAGATTTTCCGAATTAATTCGATTAATTCGGTAAAAAAATTAAATTAATTAATACGATGTTGATTTTGGAATCAACATTACAACTTTGGTACTATTGATTTCTAAATCTGTACCACAGTAGTGGATAATATATTGGGATGGATTTTCCGAATTCATTCATTAAAAATTAAATTAATCGGTATTCGGAATGATTTGTTCGATTTTTGTTTGAAAGTTCGATTAGTTTAAAATTTTCATTATAAATGGTATAATATTGATACTATATCCAATATATCAAGTATATCGAATTTTTGGAATGATATTAGTATAATTTTCTTTATACAAAAGTTTTAATACAATATGATATCATTGAAAAATGTAATACTGTATCAAACTAGTAGATATTGAACTAATTTGTTTTATAAAGTCCCTTGGATGCTAAAATTACTAGGATATTGTGATGACCAATAGAATATATAGTTACAATACTATTGGCCCATAGTGATCGTGAGTTGAAGTAAAATGGATCGTCGATGGCTCATGACCAACTAGGACTCATAACTAACAAGGGTCACACTTAAGTCCCTTGAAAGGTGGATTAGGAGGTCGGGAGACCGGATCAACATAGAGAGCTTAGGGAGTTGGAAGTGTTGGATATCTAGTGTAAATGGAAAGAGAGGTGGTGGGACTTTAGTCTCACATTGAGACTTTCTAGTGAATGGAAAGTGAGGAGGAGAATAAAGAGGCTCCATTGTGAATGAGACTTTAGTCCCACATTGAGAGTCTCAAGGCATAAATGTTGGTTTTTATTGTTCCACAAGCATGATAGTTGTGAACAAATGCTAGGGAAGAACTCTCTGTTACGCATGGGTGCGCAAGGGGGGTGCAAATCTAGGGCTCGGATTTGTATTGAACCAAGTGAACTCGTGTGCGTGCACGACCTGCGCGCGCCGAATGCCCGACCTATCGGGGCAAAATTTATCCAAGCAGATGAACCAACGTTTTGCCAAAATTTTTGCTCAAATGTAACTGATGTATTAATTTTGATTAATGCAAGATCAGTAACCCCTAGACGTTTGGATCTGGATAGTGAATTGACAGTAAATGATGATTAATTCGTCATTGAATACTACGGGGGTATGAGACAGACATAGAGAATGAGATTTTCTTCCACTCCATCTCGTTTCCGACCTCTTTTGATAGCGTTCGGGTACTTCCTCAGTTCGCCACGAGCAATGAGTGCTCCGTTATTCCCGTGGTTCAGCTGTTGTATCCTGAGAGACAGACGCCCATCTGAGCCTCGAAGCACCACCAGAGGAGGACAAATCTGTTTCAAGGAAACTGCGTTGCGCAAGCCTCAGCAATTACTTGCTCGGGAGCTCGGGAGACTTGGTCGGGAACTCGGGAAACTTACCGCTCGGGAGTCGCCGCTCGAGAATTCCAACTCGGTAATTCCGCTCGGGAGCACGGGAGTTCGCTCGGGAGCTCGGGAATTCTGCTCGGGAGACTGCAGACTACTTAAAAGATAGCTCAGGCCACTCAACAGATAAGTTGAAATTATTTTTTATAATTTTAATTTATTGTAAACTCTTCGAAAAGAGTTCATTTCCTCCCACAGGAAGTGATCCGAGGAAAGAGAGTTAGCTTGGTCCCTAGGGATCGTCAATTGCAGAAAAATGGATCGTAGATGGGCTGTACTAAATTAGAACCCATAACTACAAGGATCACACGTAACTCTGTTGCAAAGTGAATGAGAAGGTCGAGAGATCGAGCTCAACGTAGAAAGCTTAAAGAGCTTGTAAGTGATCCAAGGAGAGAGCTAGCTTGAAGTGCTTCTTGAGATTGGGAGAATGAGTTAACTAAGAAACTCAAGCACCGAGTCGTATGAGGTATTCTAGAAGCCAAGTTATAGCAAGGACTCATAAAGCCCAAGTTGTGTGAGGAACTTGAAATGACAACTCAAAACTTGAGATGGTAAGTTGTGAGGAATTTAAGAGTGCGAGTTGAGTAGAGAACTACATGGTCCTCACGTACGCATGATTACATTCTAACTCATGATGGAGTCACGTACTTTGAATCTGATAAGTTGTAATGAGATCACTATCCTAGCACATATATCATTATCCTTTCGAGGGTTGCATTGATCATTGAATATGCAAGGTGAAAATATGGTCCCTAAAGATATCATCTCTAAGCGTTCTTTCAAAAGGTACTTTAAGTTTTGCCTAACATGTATTATGGTGTGCAATTATTGTGGCAATGACGAGGTCAATTTAGTGACCAGGTCAATTTAGTGAAAGAGTAAGAAGACAAGGACGAGGAATTGTAATCACATAAGGGTCACGAGGAATTAATGGGCAATGAGTTCAGCTAGGCCACTAGCACTGTGACAGTTCGTTGTGCACAACAAGTCAACAATGACTATTGACAATTACTCAAAGATTAATGATGCTCAACTAACGATACTCAAAAATTAGTAATGTAATTTTTTTTAATCCTGTGTTCTTTGTAGCATCAATAATTTGTTAGATTCTCATCATTCTTTTCTTTGTGATAGCAATTTAGATATGTTTCTTTTCTATTTACTTTTGGTTGTCCTATTTTCACGGGAATCTATCCTTGTCCAATAATAAACAGTGAGTTCAGCCAGGCCACTATCGCTGTGGCAAAGTTCATTGGACACAGCAACAACGACTATTGACAGTTACGTTGGCCCATCAATCAATACAACAATCATATTCAAGTTGAGAATTGAGTGGGATACTTTTTATCTGAGACGGAGAAAATTTGACTGAATTTAAAATTATACAAAATCAATTTCAAATGTATTAATCAGATGATCTAAATTGATAATCTCATACTACTAAACTCCACGCTGCTTGGTTATCCAGGTGAGTGGTCAAGTGTCCACATTATTGATTACTAGTTGTCAAGTGCTTGAGTTGGTCGAGGTGCCTAAGCGATGAGTCCGAGTGGGATGTTGCTCAGCGAATGCCATGAGGTATGGCGCCTGATGCATTCTGAGCTTGAGTGGGGAGCATAGTCGGAGTCGGGATGCTAAGTCGCTGAGCAAAGTAGAGTGCTTTCGAGTGATCTGAAGTGTCGAATCGTTTGAGTCACCGAATGCTTCCCAAGCGAGTAATCAAGTCGCAGCATAGTTTGACTATCGAGTCGGCCCAGTTATCAAGTCCGAGTTGGAAATCAAATGTCGAGTCAAGATGTTGAATGCACGACTGCGAGTGTTCCCCAAGTGACTATCTTGCGCCTCAGCACTCGTAACTTGAGTTCAAGTCGAAAATCAAATGCCGAGTCGGGATGCCGAATGCCCGACTCTCAAGTGTCTCCCCAAGTGATGATCTTGTACTTGATCACTAGTAACCTAAGCCTAAGTGGGTTGCCACAATCTGCACTTAGTCGGTAAGCGAAAAGAGCTAAGACCTACGTTATATATCACCGCCAAGCATGGGTTGGTCACGGCGAATTGAGAAAGCATCCGATTGCTTTCACAGGTAGTCTGTCGAGCGAAAGATGCACGCCAAAGAGGAAAAACGGGAGAAAATAAAGTGGATGGAGATTTCTTTCTCTTGCTTCTGCTTCTTCTTTCTACTCAAGATCATGACCTCTTTTTATAAGAGTGCATCCCCTTGGTTGCATTAAATGATCGAGTAAAAATCATTTACTACCTTTACTATCCAGATCGAAAATGTTGTCGCCGACCATCAATAGTCAACTGTTTAACTCGGGCAATTACGGAGTCACGATTAATCACCAGATTAATTCTTCTGATGTAGTACTGTTGGGACCGGGTGCATGTTGACATGGATGCGGGTTCGTAATTTTAAAAATTAATTACGTGCAGCGGAAGGTTTAGCATAAATAATTTCTCAAATTATTTAACCACACATCTAAACATGCAATTTTATCTTGTGTAGACATGATCATATATTTAAAATTTTGTAGAAATGTAAATTAATTTACATATTACCTCGTGTAACTCGAAGGAAGGGACGAGATCCAACCGTAAGCGTCCCTTGGAAGCTCCGCCTCTATTCGCGTCCACGCCGAGTATCTTCGGGATGACTTCGCAAAGCCACGAGTTTCGTGTTCTCGAGAACTACTAGATTCTCCAAGAACGCGACGAGAAAAACCAAGAGAGAAGTCGGAAGACTAACCACAAAAGGATGGTTGGAATCAAAATTCCGGCGAAGCAAAAGAAGAGGCTTGTGGCAAAAAAATCCTTGCGGCAAACTTTAATTCCGGCAGCTCCTTCTTCCGGCCAAGAGATGGCCGGAGCTTCCTTCTCCGGCAGCAGGTGGTGGTCGGCAGGGAAAGGGCAGGGGCGGCAGGCTGGTGCTCCTTCTTGGGGTTGGTTGGCGCACGGCAAGAAGGGGAGAAGAGAAGAAGAGAAAGAGAGGGAGAGCTTATGCCTTCATCTCTTCGATTATTTTTCAAGCCTTGCCTTGGGTCCTTTATATAGTAGCCTCTCAACCATCAAGCCTCTCAAATATGGAATAACTTATTCCATCATGCCAAGTTTGATTTTATATCATGGTTAAAATCATATTTTAATTCATGATAAAAATCAATCAAGTCTCTTCTCTCCTATAGAATAAATTTCCTTATCATGGTAAATCAATCAATGATTGATTTTATAAAATAAATCAATCCATGGTTCATTTTAATTTCCATGAAGAAATAAATCAAACCTTGGTTTATTATAAAACAAACCACACTTGGTTTATTTTATAAATTGATCCAAAAACTTGGTTCTCTTCTTTTGTTGTGGCCGGCCAAGCAAAGAGGATGGAGGCCCTTTTTGGCCAACCCATCCAAGCCACGCCCCAATGAATTAAACTTATTTAATTCATCTATTAAGTCTTCAAAAGACTTAGCCATTTTACGCTTCCGATGCGTCTCTGAAAAATTCAGATTCGACTTATCGTTTGGCTCAACCAAACCTAATCTTTCTTGATTGGAAAATCCAATTTTCAACTCGTTTTAAATCCCTCGGATTACTCGTAGTGCGTGTGACTAAATAGGCTTTCGATTTATATTGGTCGTCTATAATTAATCAATTATAGAACGATCATGAGTGACACCTAGTAGTACATCATGATCCCCAATTAATCGAAAGATCAACGGTTGACCTTAGAAACAATTCTGAAACCCTTCAACAGCTATAATGAATCATGCCCCATTCCCTTCACCATCTTATACCCACTTGGTTCAGGACATGGTCTATGTGTGTCAGTCCCCACTAGGCTGACTACGTCACACCTAGCCCAAGTAACGTTTTCTCGTCCTACAGATTCTAATTACTCTCATGTATTTAAGAGATTCATACTCTGAACATATCATGCTCTGGCCAGAGGCTTCGAGTAACAATCCGACGATAGACCTCGGGTATACATCTCCTCGCAAGGAGTGGTGAATCCTTTGTAGGCTGTTCAAACATCTTCGGGCACTTCGGCTTATACCCAATCATCCTGGGTCCATGACGGCCCCGGAATACTATAGTTAAGTTGTCACGAATTGTGGGACCATCAGAATTTAAAAATTATAAATGTGCTGGAAACCCTTTTTGCAATCAAAGAATAAAAGCGTAGTAAAGGGGCCACAAGTCGTATTTTTCCTCGGGACTAGTTAACGTTGTGTGATTCGAGCTTGTATTTATGTGTCGTTTGTGTTTTTGGGTTTCACTTAAGTTCTGGGTTTGAGTTCAATTATAAATGGAAACACAAGAAAAAGAAAGGAAACTTACATCAATGAATCAAACAAGGGCAATGCAATTTGTACACTTAACCAATGAGAAGTTTAATCAACCAACGCACTTATCCAATTCCAGAAAACAGAATCTGATTTCAAGTGTAACACAATTGCTAAGCAAATGCATCTAAACAGGGCTGCAATCTTTAGTTGAGACTAATGCAAGATTATGAGCCTAATTTCAGGAATAAGACTTGATACAAAGTGAGGCTTTGAAACAAACTTGATACTCAATTATTCAAACATATGTGCCAATACTAAAATCTGATACTAAGTGCAAGAATTGGACTGATCAATTTAGTTTTGGAAAAAAAACACAACTGCTAGTGAAGAGAATTTCGGAAATGAATGAAGAAATTCGAAATCTGAGGTCTGATCAATCAAAACAAACATATTGCAGAAATAAAGTGAATGAAATCAGATTCATGGAGCAAAGATGCAGCTACAAAATGCGATACATAATCAGACCCGCAGCTAATGTGAAGCAATTGGAATTGAGATTAACAACTCGGGTGCAGGATTCATCAACCAATACATATAGAAACAAACTCTGGTGAGACATAATTCAGAAACTAAACACAATGTGCAGAAATGAATGAAGGCAGGGATGATAAATTGCCAATTCAGTGATAACTTGTTCAATTCAGCTAGGAATATGAGGCTTAAGTAAAATGCTGTGCAAAGACTGTAAGAACTCGATGCTAGCTACATTGCAGCGATGAAGCTAGCAATTTCAGACACAGCTAACAGAAGAACAAGTTCAGAAACGCAGCAGAGTTGCAGAAAACAGAATCCGAATGCATGTGTGCAGGAATTCAGAAATGGAATGTAAAGCTTCAAGAACTAGTGCCAAGAAACAACAAATTTGAACTGAATTCTCCACCCAAGCTATCTCCAATGATCCAAATCTCGATCTAGATGAAGAGTTGAGGTGGTCGCGCCCCTTGGATTGAAGAAATTAGCTAAAACAGTGAAGAAACGCTAAGAACTGAAGAAGAACGTATTGCGGCGAGGAAGACGCGACAAAGGAGAAGGCTGGGGCGAAATTTGATTAAGTAGCTAGCAATGGACGGCCCAGATTGATCGGAGGAAATCCAACTGCTGATCTTGCTCTGATTTGAGCCAAACTTTGATGATGATGATCTGGGGTTAGGATCTGCCTCGTGGTAGCTCGGATCCTCCAGATTTGCAACGGATGGTCCAGATCACCCTAATCTTTGAATGGACGATCTAGAGCCCTCCGAGCTTGATCCAACGGTTGATTTAGCTCTGATTGGGATGAAACCTTCAGATCTTGATCATAATGCTTGATCAACCCTAACCCTAGCTCGGATTGCTTCAGATGGTCCCGGATGACTCAGATCTAGCCGCTTTTGAATCAGACGGCCCGGATTAATCCGAAACTTGATAACTCGATCCGGGTCCACTTCCGACTCAAGTTTGTCCCGGTATGCCCAAAGTCCATGAACCTTTCATACCTACAAAAATATATCAGAAAATTAGTGGCCAAATAATCCAAAAATGTGTAAATTTGCAATTAAGTCCAAAATAAGAGTATGTTCTAAAACCTAGGGCAATTTCACAATTAAGCAATAAAAACATAGGTCAAACATGGATTTTAACAATTAAAATAATCAACAAAATGGTACTTATCAGTCCATACCTCCTTGGAGATGCTTGCTTCAGATGTCAAAGTATAAGTCTCCATGACCAAGATGACTTGAACACCGCAAGTCAAAGGAACATCGCACTTAAGCTGCAGTAAGAACTTCACTGATATATCTATATGTAGACTACCATATGAAGTTTTACAGCCAGTCACTCCAATGAACTAGTTCCCTTAACTAGCATTCATGTTTATCTCCTAACATCTCAATGTCACCAGCCAGAGAGAATCAGCTGATTAGGGAATAACCCATGCTAGTCTCAACAGAATTGATAGTGTCCGTATTTATCAATTCATCGACTAGGGACAATTTCAATACTTCACAATTGCGCAGGTAGAGATAATCACTAGTTGTGAATTCATTACAAATTCTCTCATGCTGTGAATTGTATTGCGGACATTCAGTAAATAAGTTTAAGATCTCAATCAAATACACAAACATATATACTCAAATAGTGAATATTCATTTATTAAAATAAATGATTACAATCATAAGGCGATTGCCTTAGGACACATTTCTCATATCACTAACAAACTCCCACTTGACCTAATGTCAATCGCTACGGTACCCAATACCACAGGCTCTAACATGACCCTCAAACTTGCTTTGAGGCAAGGCCTTAGTTAAAGGATCCGCTAAATTCCTTTCAATGGGCATTTTCTCAATTTGTATATCATTCCTACTTATAATCTCTCTGATCAGATGATAGCGGCGAAGCACATGTTTGGATCGCTGATGAGACCTTGGTTCCTTCGCTTGTGCAATAGCTCCATTGTTGTCGCAGTAAACCGGTATTGCTTCATCAATGGTTGGAACCACACCAAGTTCTGAGACAAACTTCTTGATCTAGACTGCTTCCGAAGCTGCAATATATTCCGCTTCCGTGGTAGAATCTGCTACGGTGTCTTGCTTGGAGCTCTTCCAACTTATTGCGCCTCCATTCAAAATAAATACGTATCCGGACTGAGATTTGGAGTCATCCTTATCTGTCTGGAAATTGGCATCTGTATACCCACGTATTACCATATCACCTTCTCCATATATTAGGAACACATCCTTAGTGCTTCTTAAGTACTTGAGGATTGTCTTGACAGCCGCCCAATGATCCATTCCTGGATCAGACTGGTATCTGCTTGTGACGCTCAGAGCATACGATACATCGGGCCTAGTACATAACATAGCATACATGATAGACCCTATCGCGGATGCATAAGGAATCTTATTCATGCAAATCCTCTCATTTTCTGTGCGCGGACACATAGACTTCGAAAGGTTGATCCCATGCCTGATGGGAAGGTAACCTTTCTTGGATTCCGACATGCTAAACCTTTCTAGCACTCGGTCTATATATGTAGACTGCGAAAGACCAAGCAAACGTTTTGATCTATCTCTATATATTCTAATCCCAAAGATATAGGTTGCTTCTCCCAGGTCTTTCATGGAGAAAGTTTTGGACAACCAAATTTTAACTGACTGTAAGATTGATATATCGTTTCCTATAAGTAATATGTCATCGACATATAACACTAGGAATACGACTGCACTCCCACTAACCTTCTTGTACACACAAGGTTCGTTAGGATTTTGTGAGAAATCAAACTCTTTGATTGTCTCATCAAAACGGATGTTCCAGCTCCTGGATGCTTGCTTTAGTCCATATATGGATCGTCGAAGCTTGCATACTTTGGTTTTATTAACCGATGTGAAACCTTCAGGTTGTATCATGTATACATCCTCAAGCAGGTTTCCATTAAGGAAAGTTGTTTTCACATCCATTTGTCATATCTCATAATCATAATGAGCTGCTATGGCCAGGAGCATCCAAATGGATTTAAGCATAGCTACTGGCGAATATGTTTCGTCATAATCAATTCCTTATTTCTGACGATATCCTTTTGTCACTAATCTAGCCTTAAAGGTAATAACATTACCTTCCATGTCGGTTTTCTTCTTGAAAACCCACTTGCACCCTATGGGCTTAATCCCTTCAGGTGGGTTAACCAAGTCTCATACTTGCTTTTTGTACATGGAATCCATTTCCGACTTCATGGCTTCAAGCCATTTATCCCTTTCTGAATTTTTCAGAACATCTTCATAACTGATAGGTTCGTCATCGTTAATGAGTAACACGTCGTTTGATTCACTTATGAGAAATCTGTATCTCTCTGGAATATTGTGTGTCCTATCAGACCTATGAAGAAGTGGTGTTGTTTTAGGTTCAACTGATAGCTCATCATTATGAGTTATTGGTTGTGGGTCTAGACTAGGTGTCTCTGTAATGTCTATTGGAGTTTCTTGAACTTCTTCAAGTTCAATGCTATTCCCACTGTTTTCTTGTAAAAGAAATTCTTTTTCTAGAAATACAGCATGCCTTGAAACAAACACCTTTTGTTTCAAGGGATGATAGAATTGGTAACCTTTCGTTTCCTTAGGGTATCCAATAAATAGACATTTATCAGACTTAGCATCTAATTTATCTGATACTGTCTGCTTTACATAAGCAGGACAACCTCATATCTTTAGGCGAGATAAATGAGATTTCTTACTATTCCACGTCTCATATGGAGTAGTAGAGACTACCTTGGTCGGGACTCTGTTTAGTAAGTAAACAGCTGTCTTAAGCGCATAGCCCCAAAAGGATTTTGGAGGAGTTGCATGATTCATCATAGATCTAACCATGTCCATCAAGGTTCGGTTACGCCTCTCAGATACACCATTATGCTGTGGTGTATATGGCGGAGTCCATTGAGACAATATCCCATTGTCCCTAAGATAATCTTGAAACTCTTGACTTAAGTATTCACCACCCCGATCGGATCGAAGTATCTTAATACTTTTGCCAAGCTGTTTCTCTACTTCACTTCTGAATCTTTTGAATTTCTCAAAAGCTTCAGATTTGTGTTTCATTAAGAACACATACCCGAATCGTGAGTGATCATCGATAAAGGTAATGAAATAGCTATAACCTCCTTGTGCAAGAGTTGACATTGGTCCACATACATCAGTATGTATTAGACCAAGCAATTCTCCCACTGGTTTACCTTTTCCGGAAAAGGGTAATTTGGTCATCTTGCCTTTTAAGCATGATTCGCATGTATCAAATAAACCGGGTTCAAATGATTCTAGAATTCCACATCGGTGTAATTTGGTCATGCGTTTCTTACTTACATGGCCAAGACGACAATGCCACGTATAGGAGTCTATTTGATTATCTATTCGTGCACATTTGTTGCTAACTTCGATATTGAAAATGTCACCGGATAAATCTAACGTGTAGATACCATTGCATAAAGTTCCGGTCCCATAAAGAACATCATTTAAAGTTATGTAACAGCAATTATTATTAAAAATTAAATAATAACCCTTTTCATTCAAGCATGAAATAGATACAATGTTCTTTATTAATAAAGGAACAAAATAACAATTATCCAATTCTAAGACAAGTTCAGTAGGGAGCTTTAGCAAATATGTTCCGATGGCAACAACAATAATCTTTGCTCCATTTTCAACTCGCAAATTCGCTTCTCCCTTGACGAGTCTTCTTCTATTCCTTAGCCTCTGTATGTCATTACATATATGTAAGCTGTTAGTAATATGAGAGAAGTGTCCTAAGGCAATCTCCTTATGATTGTAATCATTTACTTTAATAAATAAATATTCACTATTTGAGTATACATGTTCGTGTATTTGATTGAGATCTTAAACTCATTTACTGAATGTCCGCAATACAATTCACAGCATGAGAGAATTTGTGATGAATTCACAACTAGTGATTATCTCTACATGTGCAATTGTGAAGTATTGAAATTGTCCCTAGTCGATGAATTGATAAATACGGACACTATCAATTCTGTTGAGACTAGCATGGGTTATTCTCTAATCAGCTGATTCTCACTGGCTGGTGACATTGGGATGTCCGGAGATAAACATGGATGCTAGTTAAGGGAACTAGTTCATTGGAGTGACTGGCTGTAAGACTTCATATGGGAATCTACATGTAGATATGTCAATGAAGTTCTTACTGCAGCTTAAGTGCGAGATTCCTTTGTTGGGACCGGGTGCATGTCGACAAGGATACGGGTTCGTAAAATTTAAAATTTTTACGTGCAGCGGAAGAATTAGCATAAATTAATTTCCTAAATTAATTTAACCACGTATCTAGCATGCAACCTTATGATGTGTTGACATAATCATAAATTAAAACTTTGCGGAAAAGTAAACTAATTTACCAAGTACCTCTCGTAACTCGAAGTAAGGGACGAGATCCAACCGTAGCGTCCCTTGGAAGCTCCGCCTCTATTCGCGTCCACGCCGAGTTCTCTTCGGGATGACTTCGCAAAGCCACGAGTTTTGTGCCGTCGAGAACTACTAGATTCTCTATAGGCACAACAAAGAAGATCAAGAGAGGAAAGGGAAACTAACCAACAAAGAAACGGAATCGAATGCCGAGAAGAGAGGAGTCGCTATGCGCTTCTTCTTCTTCTTGTTTCGTTTCTCCTTCTTCTTGAAGCTCACGGCAACCACCTTCTATGGGAGGAGTTGCGCCGGCCCTAGCACTCAAGAGGGGCGCCGGCCCTAGGTGGGGAGAAGGGAAGGAGAAGAGAATAAAAGGAGAGAGAGAGAGGGAGCTCTATATCAATACTCAATTGATTAGTTAGGAATCCAAGGCTTGCCTATGGTTCCTTATATAGTTGTTTCTCCCTCGCTAAGTCTCCTCTTTAACGGAATTAACGGAATTAGTTATCATAAGAATTTTATCTTATAAAATTTCTTATGACTTATTCCGTTAAGCCTAGTCTTATTATAACTAATTTATAATAAAACAAATTCTTCTTCTCTTTTAAATTATGGAATAAATTTTCATAAGAAATTTATAAACTTTCTTATTATGGAAAAATCAATTCATAATTGATTTTATAAAATTAAAATAAACCAATTCATGAATTATTTTAACATCCATAAAAAGAATAAATTTCTATAAATTTATTTATATAAATTTCTTTATACAAATTTATTTATCCATAATTTATAAAATAAATCGCGCTAGATTTATTTTATTGATTAAATCAAAATTAATTGGTTTTTCTCCCTTTAGGTGGCCGGCCAACCAAGGAGGGTTTGCACCCTCTTTGGCCGGCCAAACCGAGCCGAACCAACGCGAATTAAACTCATTTAATTCGCCCAAAAAGCCTTCTAAAGACTTAGCCATTTTTAGCTTCCATTGCGCCTCTGATTAACTCAGATTCGACTTATTTCTCTTGATCGGAAAATCCAATTTTCAACTCGTTTTAAATCCCTCGGATTACTCGTAGTGCGTGTGACTAAATAGGCTTTCGATTTGTGTTGGCCGTCTATAATCAACCAATTATAGAACGATCATGAGTGGCACCTAGTAGTACATCATGATCCCCAATTAATCGAAAGATCAACGGTTTGACCTCAGAAGAAATTATTCTGAAACCCTTCAGCAGCTCTAATGAGTCGTGCCCCATTCCCTTCACCATCTTATACCCACTTGGTTCAGGACACGGTCTATTTGTGTCAGTCCCCACTAGGCTGACTACGTCACACCTAGCCCAAGTAATGTCTTTCTCGTCCTTTGGATTTCTAATTACTCTCATGTATTTAAGAGACTCGCACTCTTAACATGATATACTCTGGCCAGAGGTTTTGAGTAACAATCCGACGATAGGCCTGGGTATACATCTCCTCGCAAGGAGTGGTGAATCCTTTGTAGGCTGTTCAAACATCTTCGGGCATTTCGGCTCATACCCAATCATCCTGGGTCCACACCTCCTTGGAGATGCTTGCTTAAGATGTTAAAGTATAAGTCTCCATGACCAAGATGACTTGAACACCGCAAGTCAAAGGAACATCGCACTTAAGCTGCAGTAAGAACTTCATTGACATATCTTTATAGATAACCATATGAAGTTTTACAGCTAGTCACTCCAATGAACTAGTTCCCTTAACTAGCATCCATGTTTATCTCCGGACATCCCAATGTCACCAGCCAGTGAAAATCAGCTGATTAGAGAATAACCCATGCTAGTCTCAACAGAATTGATAGTTTCCGTTTTTATCAATTCATCGACTAGGGATAATGTCAATACTTCACAATTGCACATTAGAGATAATCACTAGTTGTGATCCCATCACAAATTCTCTTATGCTGTGAGTTGTATTGCGGACATTCAGTAGATGAGTTTAAGATCCCAATCAAATACACAAAACATGTATACTCAAATAGTGAATTATCATTTATTAATATAAATGTTTACATCATAAGGCGATTGCCTTAGGACACTTCTCTCATATCACTAACATCCTTTGACTTGCGGTGTTCAAGTCATCTTGGTCACGGAGACTTATACTTTGACATCTTAAGCAAGCATCTCTAAGGAGGTGTGGACCCAAGATGGTTGGGTATAAGCCGATGTGCCCGAAGATGTTTGAACAGCCTACAAAGGATTCACCACTCCTTGCGAGGAGATGTATACCCAAGGCCTATCGTCGGATTGTTACTCGAAGCCTCTGGCCAGAGCATAACATGTTCTGAGTATGAATCTCTAGGAAACATGAGAGTAATAAGAATCCGTTGGACGAGAAAGACATTACTTGGGCTAGGTGTGACGTAGTCAGCCTAGTGGGGACTGACACATAAAGACCGTGTCCTGAACCAAGTGGGTATAAGATGGTGAAGGGAATGAGGAACGATTCATTAGAGCTGCTGAAGGGTTTCAGAATTATTTCTGAGGTCAACCGTTGATCTTTCGATTAATTGGGGGTCATGATGTACTACTAGGTGCCACTCATGATCGTTCTATAATTGGTTGATTATAGACGGCCAACATAAATCGAAAGCCTATTTAGTCGCACGCACTATGAGTAATCCGAGGGATTTAAAACGAGTTGAAAATTGGATTTTCCGATCAAGAGAAATAAGTCGAATCTGAATTAATCAGAGGCGCAACGGAAGCTTAAAATGGCTAAGTCTTTTGAAGGCTTATTGGGCGAATTAAATGAGTTTAATTCGCGAGGGTTTGGCTTGATGTGGCCGGCCAAAGAGGGTACGGTTTGGCCGGCCACTACAAGGAGAGAAAACCAATTTATTTGGTTTATTTTATAAAATAAATCAAGCGCGATTTGTTTTATAAAATTATGGATAAATAAATCTATATAAAGAAATTTATATAAAGATATTTATATAAAGAAATTTATATAAAGAAATTTATAGAAATTTATTCTTTTTATGGAAATTAAAATGAACCATGGATCGGTTTATTTTAATTTTATAAAATCAATTATGAATTGATTTTTCCATGATAAGAAAAATTTATAAATTTCTTGTAAATTTTATTCCATAATAAAAGGAGAGATGTATTTGTTTTATTATAAATTTAGTTATAATAAAACTTGGCGTAACGGAATAATTCATAAGAAAATTTATAGGATAAATTTCTTATGAAAACTTATTCCGTTAAAAGAGGAGACTTGGCGATGGAGAGGCTACTATATAAAGGAACCAAGGCTAGGCTTGAATTCCTCAATTGAATTATCAAGAGATTAAGAAGCCCTCTCTCTCTCTCATACTCTCCCTCTCTCTCTCTCTAGGGCCGGCGCCCACCCTTTCTCTCTCTAGGGCTGGCGCCCCTTCTCTCTCTAGAGTCGGCGCCTCTTTCTCCCTCTAGGGCCGGCACAACCTCCCTTGCCGTGAGCCACCACCAAGACGAAGCGGGTCGCGACTCCTTCCTCCCTTCACGGAATCTTGATTCCGTTATTCGGTGGTTAGTTTCTATCTTTTCTCTCTTGATATTCTAGTTGTGCCTTTGGAGAATCTAGTAGTTCTCGTCGGCACAAAACTCGTGGCTTTGTGAAGTCATCTCGAAGAGAACTCGGTGTGGACGCGAATAGAGGCGGAGCTTCCAAGGGACGCTACGGTTGGATCTCGTCCCTTTCTACGAGTTACGCGAGGTATTAAGTAAATTAGTTTACTTTCTGCAAAATTTTAAATGTATGATCATGTCTCCACAACATAAGGTTGCATGCTAGATACGTGGTTAAAATAATTTGAGAAATTATTTATGCTAAACCTTCCGCTGCACGTAATTAAATTTTAAAATTACAAACCCGTATCCATGTCAACATGCACCCGGTCCCAACATAAGCTACACCCAGTATCAAGTACCCAGGTGTATGAGGAAATAGAGTGACATTCAATAATGAAGATACCTGAAGAGGATGGGGCATCGGATGCCTTCTTCTTCAAGGACTCAAGATAAACCTTGCAGTTTCTTCGCCAGTGGCCCTCCTTACCGCAGTGATGGCAAGTGCCTTTTGGTGCATTTTCAATCTTTTTGGCCTTTTTCTTCTTTCCCTTATTTTGTTCTTTGGGCTTCCTCTTAGAGCCTTTCTTTGAGGAACCAACTAACAGTACCGTCTTCTGATCCTGCTTTACAGAAGGCTCTATAGTCTTCAGCAGGTTAAGCAACTCAGGAATGGTAGTCTCCAGTGTGTTCATCCGATAGTTCATCAGAAACTGTAAGTAACTCTTGGGCAAACAATGCAGAATTAAGTCAATACTTAGTTCGTGATCCATTGCAAATCCGAGTGTGCCTAGTCGCTCAATGTACCCCAACATCTTCAACACAAACTGTGAGACAGAAGTGCCTTCTTGCATCTTAGAGGTGAAGAGGAGTTTGGAGACCTCAAACCTTTCGGATCTCGCCTGCTCGTCAAACAGCTCATAAAGATGGAAGGCGATGGTATGAGCATTTATATGCTCATGCTGCTTTTGTAGCTCAGGTACCATAGCGGCCAGCATGATGCAACTCGCAAGTTCAGAATCGGCCACATGTTTCTGATAGGCCACTAACTGGTCTGGAGTTGCATTTTCAGGAGGATGGTTGGGAAGTTGTTCTTCAAGGACATAAGCAAGCTTTTCTGCCTTGAGGACTATCCTCAGGTTTCGAAGCCAGTCCATGAAGTTTGGCCCAGTTAGCTTATTGATGTCCAAAATGGAACGCAAGTTCAGAGAAGACATGATCGGGTGATTATCCTAGAAATACAAATTGAGCTTATGTGATAAGAATGATAAAGATGCATCAATATACATTAATTAAATCTTATTTATTTTTCGAATTGAATAACCCTTTTTATCAATTCGGGAGATCGTAGAAACATCTCCAAATAGGTTGATATCCAACCATAGATAAGAACAACCATTGCTAGAGTCCATCAAGTTATTCTTAGCTATGAAGGTAGGTAATTATACCGATTACATATTATACATATGTAACTATCACATTATGCTATCAACTAATTGAATATTTGCATAAATCATTGGGTTGTTAACTCATTAACAAGTATGCAACAATATACATAGCACCCAACTGCACCTCTCTTTACATCGACCTTGGCTGTGGCACAACAAATCGATGCTCCAAGCTTAAGGCTGACCCATTAATCAAGAAATAGTTTTAATATGGTTGGAGCTCATTCAACCGTTTAGTCAGGCTTGGATGTGTCCAACAACCAAAACTAAGGATTAACCTCTGACTCCAACTATATTAATCATAAACTAATTCCATGGTTTGAACATGTTGAGGTTCAAGTCGTGCATGGATGTGTCCATCAACCCAAACTAGAAACAAAACTCCAGTTCTAACCATATTAATGGAAGGTGTTGGCCTTAATATTTTGTAAGGGGTTTTGGGTCTCATCCTTTTTCTTTTATGCACATTCATGACATATAATTATGTCATGTTCTAACGATTTTCTTAATAAAGTACGTATGTGACTTAATTTATCAAGTCTCATTAATTGAATTAGTAACCGGATTTCCTAATTCTAACTTCATACTTTATTCAAGGAATTGTTTTTGGGAAACAATTTCCTAAATTATCATAATCAATTTCGGAATTAATATGTTTAAGACTTTGATTTCTCTAAATCAAATCTTATTAAATTAAGAGACAGATTCCCTTAATTCAACCACATATTATTTTCATGAAAATCTTATTTAAGGAAATATACTCTATAGGAAACAATTTTCCTAATTAATTTTGGAGACAATAATATGTAAGAGCATCACCTCATAAATCAAATAAGGAAATTATCGTTTGAGAATCACCTCAAAAATTTCCAAGATTTGATCACATATTTTATTTATGGAAAATTAATATCAATAACTTAATTTGGACGGCTCCCCGAGGCTCAATCCAAATTAAACACTTGACAGCTTAAATCCAATTTAGGAAATTTAATTATAACAACTAACTTTAAATTGGATGACTCCCTGAGGCTCAATCCAAAATAAAAAATTTTGTAAATAATTTAATTTCCAATTATGAATTTAAATGCCAATTAATATTCCCATAATTTGTCTAGACTTTCTTGAAAGAAAGTGCCCAAAATTACGGCAAACTCTAATTCCGGCAGCACCTTCTTCCGGCCAAGAGATGGCCGGAGCTTCCTTCTCCGGCAGCAGGTGGTGGTCGGCAGGGAAAGGGCAGGGGCGGCCAGCTGGTACTCCTTCTTGGGGTTGGTTGGCGCACGACAAGAAGGGGAGAAGAGAAGGAGAGAAAGAGAGGGAGAGAGCTTATGCCTTCATCTCTTCGATTATTTTTCAAGTCTTACCTTGGGTCCTTTATATAGTAGCCTCTCAACTATCAAGCCTCTCAAATATGAAATAACTTATTCCATCATGCCAAGTTTGATTTTATATCATGGTTAAAATCATATTTTAATTCATGATAAAAATCAATCAAGTATCTTCTCTCCTATGGAATAAATTTCCTTATCATGGTAAATCAATCCATGATTGATTTTATAAAATAAACCAATCCATGATTCATTTTAATTTCCATGAAGAAATAAACCAAACCTTGGTTTATTATAAAACAAACCACACTTGATTTATTTTATAAATTGATCCAAAAACTTGGTTCTCTCCCTTTGTTGTGGCCGGCCAAGCAAAGAGGATGGAGGCCCTCTTTGGCCGGCCCATCCAAGCCACGTCCCAATGAATTAAACTTATTTAATTCATCTATTAAGTCTTCAAAAGACTTAGCCATTTTACGCTTCCGATGCATCTCTGAAAAATTCAGATTCGACTTATCGTTTGGCTCAACCAAACCGAATCTCTCTTGATTGGAAAATCCAATTTTCAACTCGTTTTAAATCCCTCGGATTACTCGTAGTGTGTGTGACTAAATAGGCTTTCGATTTATGTTGGCCGTCTATAATTAATCAATTATAGAACGATCATGAGTGGCACCTAGTAGTACATCATGATCCCCAATTAATCGAAAGATCAACGGTTGACCTCAGAAACAATTCTGAAACCCTTCAGCAGCTATAATGAATCATGCCTCATTCCCTTCACCATCTTATACTCACTTGGTTCAGGACATGGTCTATGTGTGTCAGTCCCCACTAGGCTGACTACGTCACACCTAGCCCAAGTAACGTTTTCTCGTCCTACGGATTTTAATTACTCTCATGTATTTAAGAGATTCATACTCTGAACATGTTATGCTCTGGCCAGAGGCTTCGAGTAACAATCCGACGATAGGCCTCGGGTATACATCTCCTCGCAAGGAGTGGTGAATCCTTTGTAAGCTGTTCAAACATCTTCGGGCACTTTGGCTTATACCCAATCATCCTGGGTCCACACCTCCTTGGAGATGCTTGCTTAAGATGTCAAAGTATAAGTCTCCATGACCAAGATGACTTGAACATCGTAAGTCAAAGGAACATCGCACTTAAGCTGCAGTAAGAACTTCACTGACATATCTATATGTAGACTACCATATAAAGTTTTACAGCCAGTCACTCCAATGAACTAGTTCCCTTAACTAGCATTCATGTTTATCTCCGGACATCTCAATGTCACCAGCCAGTGAGAATTAGCTGATTAGAGAATAACTCATGCTAGTCTCAACAGAATTGATAGTGTCCGTATTTATCAATTCATCGACTAAGGACAATTTCAATACTTCACAATTGCACAGGTAGAGATAATCACTAATTATGAATTCATCACAAATTCTCTCATGCTGTGAATTGTATTGCAGACATTCAGTAAATGAGTTTAAGATCTCAATCAAATACACAAACATGTATACTCAAATAGTGAATATTCATTTATTAAAATAAATGATTACAATCATAAGACGATTGGCTTAGGACACTTTTCTCATATCACTAACAAGTACTAAAATCTCATTGACAATGGAGTCTCTTCCCATCCACCACTTTTTCATTTAAATTATCTCCAACAATCTCTCACGTTAATAAAAACAAGGTATGTAATGTTGAGGCAATCGGCCCTTGAAATGATTGGAAGATCATGGTTTTGATGTGTGGGCGAATAAGTTTAAAGTTAGAGTGTTATGTTGTATTTGATTTGTGTGATTGAGTTTGCAGGACTTGGAGAATCACACTTGGTGGACCTATCCGAGGGACGAGAGCCGAGGGAGGAGAGCTCCAAGGGCAAGCCGGGAAGTGGACTTCAAAGGGCACACGTGAAGGGTGGCATGGAGGCAAGTCAAGGGAAGGCTTGTGTGCGCATCCGAGGGACGATAGCCAGAGGAAGAGGACTTCAAGGGGCGAGCCAAGGGAGCAGACCTAAAGGCACACACGAAGGAGAGGGTTCGGAGTGGCTGGAGCTGAGCTGGGAGGCAGGGCAGTCGACTGGCCCGAAGGCAATCGACTGCCAAAACCCACAGAGTTCGCAGCTTCGGACCAGTCGACTGGCCTTGGGGCAGTCGACTGGTATACCCCAAAACTAGCCGTTGGCCGGCATTTAATGCCGGGCCAGTCGACTGCCCTTGGGGCAGTCGACTGGTGGGCGTCTGGACAGACTGCGAATCTGTCCTTGTCACCTATAAAAGGTGGCCTCGTTACACGTGTCTGTACCATTCCGTACAGTAACGAAGTGCTGCCGAATTGTAAAGTGATTCTTTGCTTCCTCCATCTCAATTCTACATCTGTAAAGAGGAAGCTCTTGCTGTGAAGGTTTCTCCACCTAAAGGAGACTTTTCTATAGTGAAAAGTGGTGCTCGCGGCGTGGATCCTTGGACTAGTCACCCATCTGGGTGGATACCAAGTAACTGAAAGTGTTAGCATTGTTATTTGTCTTTTGCATATTATTTCCGCTGCGCTAACATCTGTGTAGAGTTCAACGATCCGAAAAAGTGCATTCACCCCCCCCCCTCTGCACGCCACATCGATCCTTCAGTTGGTATCAGAGCGGGTGCGTTTTGGAAGATCTAACAATCAACCAGAACATCTGAAATGGTGTTTCAAGAGGGATACTCCACCGCACGACCATCGTTCTTCGATGGCAACGACTTCGCGTACTGGAAAGGTAGAATGCAGTACTACCTTATGAATGACATAGAAACTTGGATAAGTGTTGCAGATGGCTTCGAGGCGCCCGTCGATGAAAGAGGAGATCCTACACCCATGAGGACATGGTCCAAAGAAGTGATGAAGAGGGCGCAATCAAATGCCAAGGCCACCACTACACTGCAGTGCGGACTCTCTAAGGAGCAACTGAACAAAGTGGGGCCATTCAAGAGCGCCAAAGAGCTATGGGACAAGTTGGTAGAACTGAACGAGGGGTCAAACGAGTCCAGAAGAGCCAAGAAGGACTTGTTGGTGGCCCAACTGCAATCACTCTCCATGAAGAGCAACGAGACCGTCAGTCAGCTGCATGGAAGAGTAAAGGAAGTGATCAACGAGCTCCATGTAATTGGAGAGAAAATCGAAAACCGGGACATCGTCAGGTATGTCTTACAAGCTTTCCCAAGGACCACTCTGTGGGCATCCATGGTTGATGCTTACAAGGTATCGAGGGACTTGTCCTTAGTTAAATTGGACGATCTATTTTGTGAATTTGAACTGCACGAACAAGCTAACATTTCGGCAAAAGAGAAAGGTGTTGCTTTTGTTGCAGAGAAAGAGAAGAAGAGGAGAAAGGAGAAGAAGAAGGTGATCTACTCATCATCCTCGGACTCGGAGGAGTCAAGCGCCTCCATGGATAGTGACCAAGAAGCCTTTATGGTAAGGAAATTTCGTAAGGCATTTAAAAGTTTTTCTAACAAATTATATGCTAGGAAAGGGGCCAAAGGTAAGGGTAAGGCCAAGGAGATCATATGCTACAACTGTCACCAAGAGGGACATATGAAGAACGAATGTCCCCAGTTGAAGAAGAGGGAGGACAAGAAAGAAGAGAAGAAGAAGAATGACAAGAAGAAATCATAGGGAAAGGAGAAGAGTGCCACGAACCTCAAGGCGACCTGGGACGATCCCTCATCCTCAGAGGAAGAAGAAGAGCAAGTCTCCCACTTCGCTCTTATGGCACAAGATGGTTCAGATTCTTCAGACGATGAACGGAGTTCAAGTAGTGAAAATGAGAGCTCCTCCACCTCATCATCATCAGAGTCAGAGGCTTCGGTAAGTGAGGTATACCACTTACCCTCTTCTACTTTAGTGAAAATCATTACTAGCACTAACATGGACTTAGCTAAAGCTAGAAGCAAAATTAAGGATCTTAAGGAAGAAATTGTCATGCTTAGAGTAGAAGCTATTAAACTTAAGGATTTGCATGCTAGCTCTACTTCTTCACATGTCTCATATATTGAAAATGAAAATAAGGAGTTAAGGAAACAAATAGATGACCTCACAAAAGCACTCAGAAAATTTCAAGTAGGATCAAGTAACCTTGACATGATTATCAACAGTCAAAGGGCTGTATACAACAAGGTCGGATTAGGTTATAGGCCCAAGACCAAGGAAGTAGCTTTTGTTTCACTTACCGGTAGGATTGGTGCAACTAGGAGACTAGAGGCTAGGGGAACCACCAAGAAGGCATGGGTGCCTAAGAAATTTTTAAATGATGCTTATGGATCTAAGATTTGGGTACCAAAAGAATATGTTTTCCATGTTGTCTAGGTAAAGGTGAAGGAGGCCCCAACCTTGTGGATAGTAGATAGTGGATGCTCAAGACACATGACCGGGGATGTGAGCAAGTTCACCACTATTAGCTACCTAAGAGAAGGAACGGTCTCCTTTGGAAACAGTGGAAAGTTAAGGATCATTGGTAGGGGCACAATTGAGGTATCTCCCACTATTTCAATTCATAAGGTACTCTTGATTAAGGATATGAAGTTCAATTTATTAAGTGTAAGTCAATTATGCGATGCCGGGTTTAGAGTAGAATTTCATGATAAGAAATGTGTAATAAAACAATGTGAATCAAACGTTATTATATTAGAAGGGTTTAGAGAAGCAAACTTGTATTATCTTGATCTATCTTATGCTACTAACAATGTTGTTAAGTGTCTCATGTCTAAAGAAGAAGAAGGGTGGTTATGGCACCGAAGACTTGGACACATCAACATGAGGAACATTACAAGAGTGGCCAAGGAAGAATTGGTGAAGGGGCTCCCAATGATCAAGTACGAAAAGAACAAGCTATGTGATTCATGTCAAGAGGGTAAGCAATCAAAAGCATCACACAAAGGTAAAACCTTAAGTACTACGTCTTTGCCCTTAGAACTTTTACATATAGATTTATTTGATTGTCATAGCACTTCATCACTTGTAGGAAGTAAGTATTGCTTAGTGATAGTAGATGACTTCTCTAGGTTCACTTAGGTTCATTTCATGAAACATAAGGACGATACCCTAAATTTATTCATAGGCTTTAGCAAAATGGTAGAAAATGAAAAGAATACCAAAATAAACCGAATTAGAAGTGACCATGGTGGGGAGTTCCAAAACGCTAACTTCACACAATTTTGTGTTGAAAATGGATACAAGCATGAGTTTTCATGCCCTAGGACTCCTCAACAAAATGGGGTAGTTGAGAGGAAAAATCGAGCCCTACAAGAAGCCGCTAGGACTATGCTTAATGCATACTCTCTTCCTAGCTACTTTTGGGCCGAAGCGGTTAACACCGCTTGCTATATTCAAAACCGAATATTGGTGCATAGGTTTTTAGGAAAAACCCCCTTTGAACTTTGGAATGGAAGGGTACCCCAAGTCCACTATTTTAGGGTCTTTGGATGTAAAGCTTACATCTTAAACACCAAAGATGACCTAAGAAAATTTGAGTCAAAGGCCGATAAAGGAATCTTAGTAGGGTATTCATTGACTAGTAGGGGTTATAGAGTGTACAACAAGAGGACAAAAGTGATTGAGGAGTCCTCAAATGTCAAATTTGATGAAACCACTAGTACCTACCCTAGAAAGGCCTCAATTGATAAGGATATAGAAGAAGTCCAACCCCTTGCCCAAAGACTTCAAGACCTACAATTGGAGGGCAATGATAAAGGGGGAGTAAGAAGCATTCTAGAGGATGAGGAAGAAGAAGTAAATGCACCTACAACCTCTAGACCTTTGAGACATCATCATGATCATCCCATTGACCAAATTGTTGGTGATGTCACTCAAGGAGTAAGGACTAGGTCATACTTTAGGGATCAGACTAGCCAAATAGCTCTAATCTCCCAATTAGAACCAAAGACCATTGATGAAGCATTGGGAGATGTTGATTGGGTGTTGGCCATGCAAGACGAGCTAAACCAATTTGAAAGGAGTGAAGTTTGGGAGTTAGTTCCTAGGCCCACTGATTGTACCATTGTAACCACTAGATGGGTCTTTAGGAACAAATTAGATGACCAAGGTAAAATCACTAGGAACAAGGCTAGATTGGTAGCTAGGGGGTTTAACCAAGTTGAGGGATTGGATTATGATGAGACATATGCCCCCGTAGCTAGGTTAGAATCAATTAGAATTTTATTAGCTTATGCCGCTCACATGGGTTTCACACTTCATCAAATGGATGTGAAGTCGGCATTCTTAAATGGGATCATTAAGGAAGAAGTTTATGTAGAACAACCCCCCGGGTTTGAGGACCCTAACTTTCCAAGACATGTGTTCAAATTAAGAAAAGTCTTGTATGGATTGAAACAAGCACCCCGGGCTTGGTATGAGAGGCTTTCTTCATTTTTGGTGTCTAAGGGGTTTAGAAGAGGAACAATTGATCCTACATTGTTCCTAAAATCTAAGGATAAGGACATATTTGTTGCCCAAGTCTATGTAGACGATATCATCTTTGGGTCAACAAATAATGACTTCCTATAAGAATTCATCAAGTGTATGGAAGAGGAATTTGAGATGAGTCTTGTAGGAGAGTTAACCTTTTTCTTAGGCCTTCAAGTTAAGCAAACTAATGAAGGTACACATGTGTTTCAAACCAAATATGCTAAGGAGATGCTAAAGAAATTTGGTTTAGAACATGCTAAGGAAGCATCTACACCCATAGGAATCAATGTGCAAATGGATAGTGATCTTGAAGGCAAAATGGTAGACTCTAAACAATATAGGAGCATGATTGGTAGCCTCCTATACCTAACCGCTAGTAGACCCGACATACTTTTTGCTGTAGGTATGTGTGCTAGGTACCAATCTTGTGCAANGGTAGAACTCTAAAAACAATATAGGAGCATGATTGGTAGCCTCCTATACCTAACCGCTAGTAGACCCGACATACTTTTCGCGGTAGGTATGTGTGCTAGGTACCAATCTTGTGCAAAAGAGTCCCATTTAATTGTAGTCAAAAGGATCCTAAGGTATGTGAAAGGAACCCTAAATGTCGGACTTTGGTATCCTAGAACCCCAAATGTTGACCTAATTGGATACACCGACTCGGACTATGCGGGTTGCGTGTTAGACAGGAAGAGTACAAGTGGAGGGTGTCAATTTCTTGGGTCTTCATTAGTTAGTTGGAGTAGTAGGAAACAACCATGCGTTTCCCTATCAACAACGGAAGCAGAATATGTGGCAATGGGTGGATGTGTTTCCCAACTCCTTTGGATCATGCACACCTTAGAGGACTATGAGCTACATTACACCAAGGTCAAAGTCTTGTGTGATAATGTAAGCACGATCAACCTAACTAAAAATCCGGTTCACCATTCTAGGACAAAGCACATTGAAGTGAAACATCACTTCATTAGAGACCATGTGGCAAGGGGAGACATAGAACTACACTATGTTGAATCAAAGTCGAACCTAGCCGACATCTTTACCAAGCCTCTTCCCGAATCGGAGTTTACATCCTTAAGAAGAGGCCTTGGAATGTGTTTTGTGGAAGTATAGAATGAACTTGGAGACATTAGCTTTGAAAAAGGGTGCTTGATCCATTAGGGTGATACATTTGGCTCACTTGTGCTTGTGGCACATTGTTGGACCATTGAGAGTATCAAAATATCAAAACTAGACCAATTATGGGGGAGACAAGTGTTTAATCAATGGACAATTTGCTAAAGATCATAGTTGGACATTTTAAACCTTTGAAAACCATTTTATGTTTTCCATATTGTGCCATGCTCTTAAAAGTCATAAATTTGCAAAATTGGTTTCAAAGGTTGATACAAAATGTAGTGTTTTTCAAAACTTTTGGGTTTTTATCAAAAGACGTGCATGTTTAAAATTTTATATGGTTTATTATTTTTCCCTGATAGAGTATAACATTTCAAATATGTACGCAAAATTTTACAATTTTTTGAATTTTCTGGAATTTTCTGGGAGTTTCTGAATCTCGGCAGAAAACCTATAATTTCAGACTGATAGCATATCAGTCGACTGCCCTATGGGCAGTCGACTGGTACAGGAATTTTCAGAAGCTGAGAGAAAATTCAGGAATCAATAAATCTCATATTTGATACCATAGGGATTGGTTGCTTGAGGCAATCATTTTGATGGTGTCAAAGGGGGAGAATGGGTGGTTTAAGTTAGACTCTTGACTTTAAATGGGGAGTTTTAGGTATTTTTGTCTAACTTAGACCTTGTAAGGTTAAAACCTGAAAAGAAGACATGGATTAAGGGGGAGGTACCTCTTAGGTTCGGATATGTCTTACATTCTTATTGATGGTGTTAAGTGGAAACTTAACTTGGAATATGATTAGAATTGAAACTGTGGAGAGGACATAGGTTAAGGGGGAGGTTACCTCTTAGGTTTATTATGTCTCATAATGTTTCAATTGCTATCTTTTGCTATTACTATTGTTGCTATTTATCTCTAACTTAAACATATTGCCACACATCAAAAAAGGGGAGATTGTTGAGGCAATCGGCCCTTGAAATGATTGGAAGATCATGGTTTTGATGTGTGGGCGAATAAGTTTAAAGTTAGAGTGTTATGTTGTATTTGATTTGTGTGATTGAGTTTGTAGGACTTGGAGAATCACACATGGTGGACCTATCCGAGGGACGAGAGCCGAGGGAGGAGAGCTCCAAGGGCAAGCCGGGAAGTGGACTTCAAAGGGCACACGTGAAGGGTGGCATGGAGGCAAGCCAAGGGAAGGCTTGTGTGCGCATCCGAGGGACGATAGCCAGAGGAAGAGGACTTCAAGGGGCGAGCCAAGGGAGCAGACCTGAAGGCACACGCGAAGGAGAGGGTTCGGAGTGGCTGGAGCTGAGCTGGGAGGCAGGGCAGTCGACTGGCCCGAAGGCAGTCGACTGCCAAAACCCACAGAGAGTTCGCAGCTTCGGACCAGTCGACTGGCCTTGGGGCAGTCGACTGGTATACCCCAAAACTAGCCGTTGGCTAGCTGTTTGCTAGCCGTTGGCTAGCCGTTGGCTAGCCGTTGGCCGGCATTTAATGTCGGGCCAGTCGACTGCCCTTGGGGCAGTCGACTGGTAGGCGTCTGGACAGACTGCGAATCTGTCCTTTTCACCTATAAAAGGAGGCCTCGTTACACGTGTCTGTACCGTTCCGTACAGTAACGAAGTGCTGCCGAATTGTAAAGTGATTCATTGCTTCCTCCATCTCAATTCTACATCTGTAAAGAGGAAGCTCTTGCTGTGAAGGTTTCTCCACCTAAAGGAGACTTTTCTATAGTGAAAAGTGGTGCTCGCGGCGTGGATCCTTGGACTAGTAACCCATCTGGGTGGATACCAAGTAACTGAAAGTGTTAGCATTGTTATTTATCTTTTGCATATTATTTCCGCTGCACTAACATCTGTGTAGAGTTCAACGATCCGAAAAAGTGCATTTACCCCCCCCCCCTCTGCACGCCACATCGATCCTTCAGTTGCTGCACTTGTTTGACATGCATGTACAAGATATGCTTATGTGTGGTTTGATGACCCTGCACTTACTCGTGTGGTACGAGTCCTTTTATGGTCAGTATAGTCTGATTTCTGGTATGTATAGTTAGTTGTTTCTTTCAGTTATGCATATTCTGCTATTCCTGTTAAGACTGTATCATGTTGTTTCTTTATAGCTTATTCAACTATTTTGTTGGCCATGCATATCTTTCTATATACCCGCGGAGTCCACTTGGACTCACCACCCATTGCACTAATTTTCTTTTCAGGTTGATAGCTTGCCGGAGGAGCCCAGTTGTCAGTCCCGGGTACCCACGACTACATTTAGATGGGTGCTTCCGCTAGTTTTGTTTTCTTTGATAGCATTGTCTATGTTTTGTATTCGTTTTGTTACAGTAGGCTTGTATTGAATTTATTCTTGCGGTATTGTATTTTTGAGTCCTCTGTTGGACTATGTGTTGGCTGTTTTGCTGCGCGTCTGCCCTGAGGGCAGCTCAGGTGAGTGTTACGAATTTTTGGTATTGCGATATTTTCATTTTCCATATATTAGATATTTGTTTTGTGGCCTGAGGCCTAATTATAAACTGCGTGTATCGATGTATGTGTAAATTGTCCGCCAGACAGGGGAGATGATGTCCAATTTTATATTGGATCAACAGCTCTAATGGTCTCGGGGTGTGAGGCACTTCCTCCCGTAGCTTCCTTGGTCGTAGAGCTTCGTTGTTAGCGCATTTCTTCCGTTCGGAATGCTCAGAATGATCTCAGAATTGTTGTTAGTGCGGCTCACTTGGCTACCAGGATTCATAAACTCTAGTACTTAGCCTGGAGGTCTAAAGTTCGAATCTTGGGGAAAGCAAAAATCCACTGGCCAGAGGTGGGAAGTCCTAGTGAGTAACGACCCGGTCGATAGTCATCGACATCGGTTGTTGATCGACGACATAGTTGGGTCGCCGGTTGGGCCGCCAGTTGGGCCGCCAAAAGGGACCGCCAGGTTGTTGGGCCGCCAGTTGGGCCGCCCAAGGGGTCGTGGGACGGGGTCGTTACAATAAAAAAGTGCCTTTTTATTTAGCGGCCCCGCCTCTCTGGTCCCCGCAGGAAACCCTCTAAGCCGGCGACCCTACGGTCTTCCCACTCCCGGCAGTGGGTTTTTGCCTTCCCCAGATTCAAACCTTAGACCTCCAGGACAAGTACAAAGGTTCCTTGAATCTGGTAGCCAAGTGAGCCACGCTTACTTGGCTACCAGATTCAAGGAACCTTTGTACTTGTCCTGGAGGTCTTGAATCTGGGGAAGGCAAAAACCCACTGTCAGGAGTGGGAAGACCGTAGGGTCGCCGCCTAGAGGGTTGCCTGCGGGGACCATAGAGGCGGGGCCGCTACACTAAGAGTCAAGAATGAGATGATTGATATGCGACTATTATATCAATTTTTAATAAAAGATAATATTTTATGTTTTGTATATTTACTTTATATCTATGCAAATATTGAATAAATATAATAATGTTCTAGAGTGGTAAATTTTGTTATATACCATATCAATTAGTTTAATTGATTATGAGAGATTATAGATATATAGAACACTATTATCAATTAGTCTTAGTCAAATATTAATATATAAGGACAATATTAATAAATTGAGACTAGAATATAGGTTAACTAATTACTTAATCTCACAAGCCATGTATAAGATATCAAGTTGATATATGGGTATATATTAGAGAATATGTACTAAATTGATCCGCCATGAGAATGTTTCATAGATTATTATATGAGTATCATAAACATTTTCACAATTACTATTAGTACAGATAGTCTTTTAACCTGAAGTTATTACGGTTCTGTATATAAGGAGTTACATACTTTAATATCAACAAATGTCACATGTAACAAGGTCGATTATAAAGTTGTTCACTAGGTATATATGCAATGAGTTATACAGAGGGATATGAGTGATGTAAATGAAATTTACCTCTTTTATATAACAAGTGATATCTATGGTTCCATTGATTATGTAGGACTATTGAAATGCATGACTATATTCAAATAAGTCAATATGAGATATTGAAATTATTTGGTTAAGTCTATTTAGAGATCAAGAAACACATACATTGATGAAAGAATAACACGACCTATACCTCGTAAATCAATCTTGAATTGAACCCTGTCTCATTATAACAAATTTGTCATCTTCTATCTAACTGAACACCCTATAAAAACTATCTTTATTCACAACGAAAGAACTTGCAAATATCCTCATTAAAAAGGGGCATTTAAGATTCACATCATTTTAATATATATATCTACGAAAAGAATGGGAGCAAAAAAAGGATAGTATATGTGAGGTGAGGTCTCTTCCTATTGAAAGAATGTTAAATCAATAGAGACTAATCTTCTTTAAAGGATGAGAAGTGCACGTCTAAATGTCAACGAAATAGTGTTTGAGGCACCATTGCCAAGTCCCTAAATTCCCTTCAACTTAATGGTATTACTGGAATAGTGAATTAGAAATTAAAGTGAAATATCATCAAGCATGAAGAATAGATTTATTTCAAATTTCAAATAAATGAATAAATAAATAAATAAATTCAAAACTAACACGAATAGATGAAATAATTGGTCGAGAACTTAAAGACTTTTTGGTGTCCATATACCTTCAAATAACATTCATTAAGTAATTTATTCATGTTGCACATCATTTTATTCTCACATCACATATAACCTAATTCATTCAATTTATTATATCCTCAAATAAATGAATCCCAAGTTGCATTCAATTGGAGTTGTGTTGTTGCTCTCCAATTGTGGATAAGTCACGAGAGCAAATGCTTCAACCTCTAGTTAATGCTTACAAGGCCAATGCAAGTTTACATCAACATGAAAACTTCTTGCACATGAAATCAAAATTTAATTAAAAGCTATCATGTGAGCTCATCCACCCTCCTAATATAACTTCTATTCTTAAAGGAAGAGAAGTTATCTAGTTTATCATTTTTTTATTCTTAAAAGAAGAAGGATAGAGAAAGAGGGAACACTAAAAAAAAAAATTAAAAAAAAATTGTGACAAAAAATGTGATGAATAAAAAAAATCATCGCAAAAAAATTTACAACGAATTCTGTGATGAAAATTTTTTCCTCGCAAAAAAGTTGTCCCCAAATTTTGCAACGAAAATAGTAAATTCATCGTAAATATTTGCAATAAAATATATTTTTGTCGCCAAAATAGTTGCAATTTTGCATCAAAAATAAAATTTGTTGCAAAATTGGCAAATGTAGATATGCAACGAATTTATTTTTCGTCCCAGATTTAGTGACAAATTTTAGATTCGTCGCAAATTTTGCAACAAAAATAAATATTGTCACAAAAACACAAATTATTTTTGGCAACAAATTTCAGAATTTGTCACCATTTTGGCAATTTTTTACGATGAATTTTTGGAATTTGTTGTTGAAATCTTTGATGAATTCTGAAATTTATCACAAATTTTACGATGAATTTTAAAATTTATCACAAAATTTGTGACGAATTCAAAAATTTATTACAGATTTATAATATTTAGTAATTTACAATAATTTTTGAAAATTTGGCGATGAATTTTTTCATCGCAAAACATAAAAATTTTGAATAAAACAAAGTATTGTTGTATTATATCATTTTAATACAACAAATATCAACCTGTTTACAAGCATACTAACATCCAACATATTCAACAATTCATATATCCAAATCCACTTATATCCATACAATCCATATCACTAAAATATCTAACATCAAATCTACAAATCAATCAATATATCCTTACATAACCAATCCATATCAAACATCCAAATATATCACATAAATCAATACAAACATCATCATCAAAACATCACATAAATACATACAAACTTCATCACCAAAAATATAAAATAAATCCATACATCACTCACCATCATCACCAAATATGAAACATTCATACATCACTAAAACATAAATATCCTCAAAAGGCACTCTCTACCCTTTCTTCTAAAATTCATTTCTTCCTACATCAAAATAAACAAACAAACAATATCATTGAAAACAAAAAAAACATATATCAACACAAAACTTAATACATACTGTCACGATCCCAGAGACGCATACTTACTCGAAAATCAGGCAGCATCTCCCCTGTACAGCGGACAAGTTGGGGCAATAATACATACACTCTAATCACAAAAGATGGCTCAGCCATCATAACAGAAAATAAAAACATCACCACGCAGTTTATATCAACATAAAAGATAATGGGTGACTCAGTCACCTTAAACATAAATGAAATCACAACCAACGGGAACTCAAATGTCTCTGTAATAATAATAACAAAACCAGCCCGATAGCTGATGAACAAATAAAATGCAAACAAACTAAGTACCGAAAAACAAAACAACTAAACCAAATACGGAAAAATAACTCAACTCTGGGGACTGACAACTGGATCCTCTCCTGCCTCTAAGAAACGCAACTACCTGCTATCTGAAACAAAAAAATAAAGCAGGGGTGGTGAGTCCGGTCGGACTCTGTGGGAATATGAGTAGACAATAAGCATGACATAATAAAGGATAACTAAGTAGAGATTCAATAGAGTACCTGCTTGCCTACAACTGCAACATGTGTGGCATACCAGGACAGTTGCTCGCACTCTAGCAACTATCACGACAACAAGTAGTTGAGTGAACCGAGCAACTAAATGACTAACGACGGTTTAACCATATGGAAGCCCAACAGTCGTTAGTATGCAACGTGCAGATATGGTGCGTGCTACAAGATGGACGAACAACCGGAGAAACAACGATGCAACAAAATCCATCAAGTAACAACGATGCATCAATACACAAACCAGAAATCGAAAACCAACGATTATGCACCTACACTACTAGGGAGTATATTTCTAATGCCAAATAAATCTATCTATGTCTAATGGACTTCTAAGTACTCGCGTACAAGCGACACTTTACAGAACAGAAAACCAACAGAGGACTGTACAGATACGAATTTTGAATACTCGAAGATCAATGAAGAATAAGTATCAACGGTGATGTTAAAATAACAAACAACAAGGAATAAGGTCAAGCAACCTACTAGACATAAAATAGTCATGCTTTTAGGTAAAAAAAATTACTCGAGTACAAAAGAGAAGTACCCGCCTTATATTGAAGAATTTTGTAAACGAAGAGAACCTTCTACGATCAACTGAACGAGAGTCCGAATCAAGGTCCTATATAAATGATATGATTTAGCTAATTATAAAATCAGCAAATTAGCTAAACAAAATACTAAACACAATTAGAACCAATCCTAATTACAACTTCTATTTAAATAACTCACAATTTATAACAGATCCCTTCTTAACCTAATTCATCCAATATTAAGTTATTACTTTAAATCTCAGAATCCCCTAAAAAGGTTATTAATTACTCAATTCCAACATTCTACCTCATTGCACAAACTTGGGATCCCAAAGATAATCATCCAACCTAAAGTTGGAATTACCCATTCACCAATTGTTCTCAACACATCAAAAACCCAATTAAATCAGGCTTTAAAATTGCTAAAAAAACATGATCATACCAATCCCTCTACCATATAAAACACGCCCCCGGGGCTATGGTGCAGCGGTAAGGTCACTAATCGTTAACTCAGACATCCGCGGTTCGATCCCCAGCTACGTCGCATTTTGCAGAAATTTTTCCTCCAAATGGGGCGCGAACCCTGGGACGCTAGGATTCTAGACTGGCCACCGTGAGCGCTTCCCGATTTACCCTGGTGACCGGTGGGAAACTTCCGTAGGGCCGAGCCGATCACCCCAGGTTCAATTTGTCTGCTGCCTGATTTATCATTTTTTTTCTACCATAGAAAACACATAGATCCTAAAATCACCCACGCATACATACTATATATCTCCTAATCTAGAATTCACAGCAACACCAATCCCATATTCTTGCAACACACAAGGCTTTGAAATGAATGTTAAAAGAAATAAAATGTTAACAGAAACAACATACTCCACTAACACTTCACTAAGGTTACTTTACATGTAAGCTGAACTTATTCCTCAAGGCTAGAAATCTATATAGACTCATTCTCCAAATTCGCTACTCTCCCAATCTTTAAAAAAAGCAATAGACATAACAAAATCATTGTTAAAAAATTTCTACACATCTTAATACACAAGCGACCAGTACAGAGGAGAGGACGCGAAGGCTTTGTGCAGTGGCAGGGAAGAAACAAAACAGCAATGGGGGGAACAAGAAAAAGGATCACCGTTGGCCGAGGCAGACACCTCGCGAAGGAAAACTTGCACCGGCGAAGGAGTGGTGGCGACAACCTTGGTTGGAGGGAATTCGCCGAGATGGGGCGAGGGACGGCGGCGTCGACTCCGTGTGCGCCGAAGAGGAGGAAAGGAAGAAGATGAAGTGTCGGCGTTGGCGACGGCGCGATGGAGTGTCGGCGTCGCTGAGGCGGAACCGCTCGCATGCGGCTGGGGCGGCGTCGAGGCGAGAAGGAATGGATTGGGAGACGAGGGAAGTTAGGGCTTTTTAGGGGTTTTATATTAGTTTTGGCCTTTTTGCAAAAAGGCCCTCTAGTTTTCTCTGTTCGCAACTAAGCCCTTTATTTTAAAAAAATAATTTACCTTTTCAACCCTTTAAAAATCCGGTATTTAACACATACTTTTTCGCACATTGATTTTCATTTTGTTTATCAATCCTGTTCGAAACAAGTAAAGAGTATTAATAAAAATACAAAAAATAACACAATCAAATAATTATTCAAAATACTAATTATGAGACAAATAATAATCATACAAAAGTCATACAAAACCATCACCACCATCATCACCGTTGGCACCATCGACATCGCCACCAATATCACCAAACCGAGAGGAATCTAACTTGGAGCGGAAGAACTTAATTGAAGATGTCTCATAATAAAATCTTATTGTTCAATAGTTCTCATTTGTTCATCTCATTCCAAGATTATGGCCTTTCATTGTGAAAACTTTTCAATCAAGTTGGTGATATGAGTCACAACTGCTGGTGGGGTGAAAAAGGATTTACAGAAAACTCTATTTTTTTTTTTTGCTTAAAGAACTCAATCCTTCGCTCTTTCTGTCCCCCCACTCACCTCCCACCATAATTCTAAATTATTGCAACAGATGACTTAGTTTCCTCACTAGCACATGAACTCCCTATCTCGAGCACATCATATTTATCCTATATTGTAATGACAATAATTAAAATAAATGTATTGTAACAAAAATTGAGAAACACATATATTTTTAATTACTCCAAACCTTCATTCCTTGAGCGCTAGCACCCTTATACTTTAAAATTTTTACACATAAATTTTGTTATTATATTTTAATTTTTGTTAGGTGATGATTTTTTTTTTTTTTTTTGTATATGTATTTGTGATATATGGCTCTTTGTCCTCCCTTGATAAAATTTTTCAATCCATCCCTGGTTGTAAGATTAACTTTGTATGTGAAATTTGTTTGGCTATGACCATATATGATTTCTTAGTGCTGATTGGAATTTTTTGTGTTGTATGATTAACTTAATTAATTTGTATGTGAAATTAATTTGTTTAATAATGTTTGTTTGATGTATTGTTTGTCTATGAATTTTGAAATTTATTTGAGGTCACTACAAGAAAAATGGTCTTTAACAACTTCACAAAGATAACGATTTTTAACTAAACGATTGTTAATTTTGTAAAAGATAATAGTTTTTGACAAAATCGTTGTCTATTAGCAAATATATAGCATCAAAGACAATAGTTTTATACTATCCATTATCGTTAATGCAATATTTTTTTAAATAACAATGCATTTCACAATGATTTTCCGAACTGGTGTCTTTCAGAGAGTGTTTTTAATCATAAGGTTGCGACAATGGTTAAATAAACCATTGTCAATGAGAAAAAAATTCACAACAATTGAAACAACGGTGCATAAAACCATTGTCATTTTGATAATAAGACAATACTTTTAAACCATTGTAAATGAAATTTGAAGCGTTGTCTTTTTCCTAGCTGAAAAATTACACCAAAAATTAGGGTGGAGGGAAATGAAAAATCTTAACCCTATATCTGACAAGCAAACACCATATGAGAAGAAAACACATGATTTATGCCTCACCTTTAACCCTTCATCCGATTCACCTCACCTTCACCTTCTTCATCCCCCTTCTCGTCTACAAATGCACTAGCCCCTAGTAGCGGAGGAAACATGTGTCGCCGCACCAACTCCCCCTTCCTCTCTGGCCAAGCCCGCCTCAAGGCTTTGCCCGTCTACAAATGCACTTTCATGTTTGTTACTCCAGCTGCTTTCTGACAAGCTCTTTGTCAGTTTTGGATCTCAAATTCTAGCTTTGGGATAGTTGTTTTTGTTTAGCATTTTATGCTTCTCTTTAATTTCCTATCAAGAGGTTTTTTCTTGCTTAAATTTGAGAATTTGATGCGATTTGAATTAAAATTTTGCTGAAAGTGGAGGATTTTACAGGATTGGTTGTTGATCCATTTAATCTTGCCTTATGGTAGCGGTTTGTTTATTGAACCATTTTAGGGAAACTTTGTTTTGTGTTGTAAGTTACTGTTCTTGACTTCTTTTCTTTTGTGTTTAAGAGTAGGTCCTTTAGCGCTAGTGGCACCAATTTTATTGCTCATCTAGGTTTTGTTGGAGAAATAATTGGGTATAAGATGGTTGTTTTTTCTTCTCGGTTCTCAATTCTTTGCTAGCTCAGCGTTTCTCTCTGATTCATCCTTAAATTTAATTTTGAACTTCTTAATGATTGCATGAAGTTTTTACTATTTAGCTTTCTTTTTGATGGTGCATTCTTTGAAATGTGTTTTGATAGATTTCACAAACAAAATATTGCTTTACAAAGCTAACTAGATTTCTACTAATATGGTGAAGGAAATTGGATTATTGATCAGAAGAACACAGGTCTCTTTCGTTATGGCAAAAGTTATCTTCTACGATGGGCCAATCATCTCTGGCCAAATTTGAAGAAATGGGTCTTCACACCAAAAGAAGGAACAACTGATAATTGAACTTCATGCTAAAATGGGAAACAAATGGGCTCGTATGACTGCATTTGTAAGTCTTTAGATTATTTTTGTTATGACTGGTTTCTTGTTTATGTGTCTTATTAGTTCAATGCCACCATTTCATATGCTCTTGACTTTGAAAGATTTTTGATTGATATTCTTAGGATTACTTATATTGGCATACCTACGTTAGATTAATGGAGCACTACCTTTTCATTTTGTTCAAACTCATGCTAACACCTTTTTTTTCCTTTTCACTGTGCTACATGTAACATCTTATTGGTTTAGTACTTTGAATAACATCATTCGTATAGAACAAATTTTTTATGGAATTGCACACATTTTGAAAAATATTATATTATATTATATTATATTATATTCATTTCATTATTTTTATATTATATTATATTATCTTTATTTTATCTTTATTATTATATTATATTTTTAATTTTAATCAAATTACATTATATTATATTTATTATATTATATTTATTTTATTTTTATTATTATATTTTATTTTTATTATTATTATTATCTTTATTTTAATTATTATTATATTATTATAATTATTTTTATTATTATATTATTATATTCAACTTTATTAAAAGTCTTATTAATTTTGTAGTGATGAAAAATATTAATGCAAAATCTTTGTAATATTATCATCTAGTATGTACTGTCCTACTTTACTTCCCTAAATAAGGGTGAGCATTCGGTTAAAATCGAATCGAACCGTACTGAATTAGTAAAATCGAACTGAATCGATTTTTTTCGATCAAATCGAACCGACCGAATTTAAAAAAACCGAACAAACCGAACCGATATTTTATCGGTTAATTCGGTTTTTAATGGAATTAACCAAATTATCCAAAAATAATAATTTTAAAAATAAAATTCAGTTTGTTTTAAATAAAAATCAATTTTTTTAAAATAAAAAATTAATTTTGGATTAAAAATTTGGTTAATTCGGTCTATTCGATTTAACCGGACAGGAAAGTTGAAAACCAAAACCGAACCGAATTAACCGAATTAATCGATTTTTTTAGGAAAAAAAATCGAATTACCGAATAGACCGAACCGAAATTTAAAATTCGATTATTTTGTTCGATTTATCCAGTTTAATCAAATTTTTGTTCATCCCTATCCCTAAAGACCTGAATTATTGCTTAAAATAGGATTTCAAATGTGGTTTTGAAAAGAATACGTCTTCTAAAGTTTGTGATCCATAGAGTGATTAAAACCTACTATCTTGTTGATTAGGAGGTTTCATTTCGTGATGGTATCAGTTATCATTAATGGCTCCTGTAGCTGAGTTATGCTTGTTTGAAAATTTATTCAGTATTATGTAGTAGAATAAAATTGTCCAATGTATCAACTATTGTTTTTATGATATGAACATTATCTACTCATCTGATTAAGTTGGTCCTATCAGCATTGCATCTACTTATTTGTCTGAACTTCAATTGTAGTATCTTCTTGTAGACCATGTGGTAGGGTAACTAGTTGTTAACCCAGGCATCCACGGTTAGATCCCCAGCTATAGTGCATTTTGTAAGAACTTTTTCTCCAAATGGGGCGCAAACCCTGGGACGCTGGGCTTCTAGACTGCCCACCACGAGAGCTTCCCGATTTACCCTGGTGACCGGTGGCCATGTGGCCTTGATTTGGAGCATTTTGTGTTGTATAATGTAAAGGTATGCAAGTAGGCCATATGGACTAATGCAAGTTTTGTTGTGATCTTCTAGGTTAAATTTGGTGGTCACTATATATGGGATCGGTGAGATTGATAGAGGGGGAGGGGATGAATATATATTGTCAATTTTTTCGGATTTGAGTAAAGAGTAAACGCAATGGAAATAATAAGCACAAATCTAAACCAACGCTAACAAGTTTATTTTTACTTAGTTCAGAGTCTGTAACGACTCCTCGACTCCTACTCCAAGATCCATGGTCCTTAACCGTTTACGTTAGGCAAATCTATAAGTTCTCAAAAGAATGTTACAAATATGCAATTCTAAGTACACAAAAGAAATAGTAAAATTATACCAACAACTTGCAACTGAAATGGAAAGAGAGCGCATCATTGTCGAAGTAGCATTTTGGCGTTTCTGGATCGCTTTAGAGCAACACATTTGAGCACAAATGATATGAAAAACTGATGTTGAAAGCTGAGGTCGAAACCCCTTTTTATATAAGCACTCAGGCACCCGAGTGCCTATAGGAGCTCCCCTAACTCAGCGATTTAGTCACGTCGTGATCCACTGACCAAGGCCAAATCCTATCCTTCTCAGGCGCTTGAGAGGCTCTGGGGGGGGCCTGTGTTGATGACGTGGTGATCCAATCATCTTCCGCTAACTCAACCTTGCCCAGACTGATTTATTCGAATAGGGGCGCCCGATACCTCTCGGGCACTTGTGTTCTCGAGCGCCCGAGACCTCACGGGCGCCTGTCTTCTTGAGACCTCTCAGGCGCCTGTCTTATCAGGTGCCCGAGTCCTCTCGAGCGCCCCAGATGCGGCTAGCTGAGCTTTCTTCGGCTGCAACACAGGATTTGTCCAAAACAATAATATATAAATGAAATATGCATGTACGATAGTCAGACCTATCTGATCCTAACTTTGGATTTCAAAATGAAATCCTAGGTCAGAATAACGCCTACTATTCCATCTTCCGAGGAGCTCATCCTCACCTAATCCACTCTGGAGAAGTTACCTGTTGCCAACTGACACCTCCGGTTGGACTTTTGCTCGGTCATTGAAGCTTCCAAATCTCGAGACGTCCGCACCTCAACCCGTTCCTAATTCTGTCCGTTGTCCTCACTCGGCTAAGACTTCTGCTCGATCTTTCGGATCAGGACTTTGGTGCTCGACCCCCAGTCAGGTCTTCGTAGCCAGTCTTCTGAGCCAGGTGTTCGTGCCCAGCCTTCGATCAGGTCTTCGGTGTCTAGCATTCGGCTAGGTCTTTGTGCCCAGTTCTCGACCAGGGCTTCATGCTTGACCCTGCAGGTTAAGACTTCGTGTCTAAGTAAACTAGGACTTTGTTGCACACTTAGTGAAACATGTTAGATCCAAACCAATACTTAACTTTGAACCCTTTGCCATTATCAAAACCAAGTTTGATCTGGTGCTTCCGACAACAACAATCTCCCTCCTTTTGATTTATGACAACCCAGTTCAAAAGTTAAGTTAAAACAACTATTGAAATTTTCTGTACCTTTAAAGCAGTTGCCCATTTTGTGTTGAAATACTGCTGGGGCATTTTTTAATCCAAATGGCATAACATGCCACTCATAGAGCCCATCTGGTACCCAAAAGGCAGTCCATTCAATAGATTTTGGATCCATTGCGACTTGGTGAAACCCACTCTTCAGGTCGAATTTTGAGTATACTTTGCTTCCTCCAACCTTTTTAATAATAGTGTTGATACCGGGAAGGCTGTATTGATCCTTGTGGGTATTGTCATTGAGCCGCTTATAATTAAAAACCATCATTTCCAGAGCAAAAGCATTTAAAGAAACACAGTATAACAATTTTCATGGTAGGATCAATTTTTCAAAGTTAGAAATATTTGCAAAAGAAAACTCTCAAAGCTCCCCCTTGATAAGTTAGGTTATGAGTTAAAACTCAATTTTCAAAGAAAAAACTTGCAAAATTGAAAATGAATGAAGCTCCACCTTGATATGAAACTCTCCCCCTAAAGCTTTTGAAAAATGTGTATTTTTTAATTTGAAAGGCTTTTTGATGACTTTGAAAAATCCTAAGTATTATCTTTAAAAAACTTTATGTAAACTTGAAAGAAAAAATTTTAACTTTTCCGTTCTCTCCCCTTTGAAAAATAGAGTTTTGAAAAAGCCAAATACTAAGTAAATTTTGAAAAAAAAATAATGTACTAAGTAGATATTTGAAAAAAATCCTTAAAGGAAATTTATTTGCTGCTTAGAAAAAAATCTTTGAAAATTTTCTTTTTTTTAACTTTTCCCCTTTTCCTTTATTTCCTCTTTAACTTTTCCACTTTTTCATTCTCTCCCCCTTTGCTATATTTCAAAAAAACATTTTGGTTACGGAGAAAGAGAAAATTTTTTTTGATAAAAAGAAGAATTTAGGTATTAGAGTCCGTGAAGTTTTTATAAAATGTAAGTAAATTTTGAAAAATAATTTTAACTTAATGGAAAAAAATAATAAGTAGATAATGCCAAAAAAATATTTTTAGAGAGGCAAGTAAGTATTTCTATGTAAATTTTTAAAAAAATATTTTGAGTTAAACAGACAATTAATGAACAATAAATAACAGGAGTAAACTAATGAAAAATATCATTTAGAATCAATTTAATTCACCCATTTGAGTCCAATCATGATTTGAGTTTAAGCATACAAAAGTAAATAAGCAACAATTTTGAAAAATAATTTAAAAAAAAAATAAATCTTTGGGCCTCTGTCTAACCCAGTTTGTTACTTACTAACTGTTATAAAATAGTAGCTTTCACTTGGTTAGTCAAGTTAAGTTGTCTGATCAAGTTAGATTTTCTAAGCTTGATTACTTAACATTATTGATGTTCAGTTGTATTTATTGCCCCAAATACTTTTGATACACTGACTTAAAGCATCTTGAGTTAAAGTATAGGCTAAGCATCTCAACCCAGTCTACGTTGCCAAGCAAGGTATCCCTAATATTCTTGTGAGATACTGGATTTTAAGTCTATAGGAGCATGCAAACTAAGGGTTAAACCTAAGCTATGTCCATAATGAGGAAATCCCTAGTTTTAAGGGAGGGTAAATTTTTGAAAACTAAGTCGAAAAAATAGAGTAAAACAAAAAAATCATGATTTTTGAAAAAAAAACATGACTTTCTGAAAAATAGTTAAAGAAGATAATTTTTGAGAAATAGTTAAAGAAAATGATTTTTGACAATTAAAAGTTAAGTGAAAATAAATAAATAAAACTTATTCTATTGAAAACAATCTTAGCTGTCTTAGTGAACTAAACTCAGATTCAGATAGTGGTTTAGTAAAAATATCAGCTAAATTAGATTTGGACTTTATGTGTGTAATTACAATTTCACCCCTTGCCACATGATCCCTAACAAAATGATGTTTTACTTCAATATGTTTAGTCCTAGAATGGTGTATAGGATTTTTTTAAGGTTAATAAAGTTAATATTATCAATATAAATTTAATATTAGTGTAGGTTAGTTGGAAGTCTTTAAGGATATGCATCATCCATAGTAGTTGGGCTACACATTCTTCTAGGGCTATGTATTCAACATCACTTATGCATAATGCAACACAGTGTTGATTTCTACTACACCAACTAACTAAACTGTGACCCAACATCTGACAACTTCCACTAGTACTTTTTCTATCTAATTTGCACCCTGCATAATCTGAATCAAAATAACCTAGTAGGTCAAAATTAGGAGTCCTAGGATACCAAATGTCTACATTTAGGGTACCTTTAATATACCTAAAACTTCTTTTAAGAGCACTTAAGTGGGATTCCATAGCACAAGTATAGTACCTAGCACAAATACCTACTGCAAATAAAATATCAGGTCTGCTAGCACTAATGTAAAGTAAGCTACTTATAACACTTCTAAAGTACTTTAAGTCTACAGGATTTCCTTTTTAGTCACTATCTATTTTAATGTTAGTTGTCATAGGGGTATTAATTTCTTTAGAATTTTCCATTCCAAATTGTTAATTAATTCTTTAGTATATTTAAATTGGTGAACATAATTTTCATCTTTGGTTTGTATGATTTGAAGTCCTAAGAAGAATGTTAGCTCACCTACTAGACTCATTTCAAATTTGCTTTTCATTACTTTTATAAATTCTTTTTAAAAAGTTATCTTAGTTGAGCCAAAAATAATATCATCCACATAGATTTATGCTATAAATATATTATTTTCTAAGGATTTAACAAATAAAGTTGGGTCAATTTGGCCTTGGTTAAACCCCTTAGAAACCAAGTAAGTGGACAATCTTTCATACCATGCTTTAGGTGCTTCTTTTAGTACATATAGGGCATTTTAAAGTCTATTGACATAGCTAGAATGGTCTAAGTCCTCAAAACCTAGGGGTTGACTTACATAAACTTCCTCCTTTATAAATCCATTTAGGAAGGCAGACTTAAAATCCATTTGATATAACTTAAATCCTTTATGGGCTACATAGGCTAAAAGCATTCTAATTGATTCAAGTATAGCTACAGGTGCATAAGTTTCATCATAATCTAATCCCTTAATTTGACTGATCCTTTAGCTACTAAACGGGATTTATTTCTAACTATTTTTCACTTATCATCTGAGTAATTCCTAAAAACTCACTTAGTGTCTATTATGGTCTTACATTCTAGTTTTGGTACTAAGTCGCAAACATGATTTCTCTCAAATTGGTTTAATTCTTCCTGCATAGCTATAAACCAATCTAGGTCATGTAAGACTTCTTCTATTAAATCTTAGAAATCAAAGCAATTTGACTTAGGTTTCTATAGGATGATCTAGTTATAACACCTAAGGTTGGGTCATCTAAAATTTGGTCAGTTGGATGATTTAACCTTGTCCTAGATGATGGTTTAATTGGTTCAATAATTGGTTCATCTTGTTGGTTTAGGATAGATTCAGGTATTGATTCTATATCTTCTAAGTCTTGGTTTGAGTTGGTTAAGTCTTGGTTTGAGTTAGTTAAGTTTGATTGATTGGTTAAGTTAGGTGAATTGGTTAGGTTAGTGGATTGGTTAGGTTAGGTGTTATTTCTTTATCAAATATTATATTTGTGGTTTACTCAATTTTAAGGATATGTTTGTTATGCCCTACTTATGGTTGAGTACCCTACAAAGATTCCAAGTGTTGATTTAGATTGAAATTTACCTAAGTAGTCCTTAGTGTTTAAGATATGCACTTTACATGTTAAATACCGGATTTAAAATTGAAAAGGTAAGAATTTCGAATATAGGGACCTAGTTGGAATTTATTGAAGTTGTTGGGTTTATTTGCAAAAAGTCAAAAATTTAGTTATATAAAAAGCCCTAAGCCCTAACTCCCCGCATCCACCCGAACCCCTCTTGCCTCTTCGTCGTTCCCTTCTCCCCTTCGTTGCGAGCGGCGCCGAAAACCGCACGAGCGGTTCCTCTCCCTCCGACTGCCACCGCCGCCCTGCCTTCTCTACTCCGGCGTCGAGCACGAGCAGAGCGCCGAAGCCCTTGCACGAAGCCTTAGCCGATGTCGCGCCTTACGCTGTGTCTGCTTTGCATCTGTTCCCTAAGCCACCCATCGCCGACGTCGCAGCCGTCCTCACGCGACGTCTCTCAGATTTCCGAGTGTAGAGGCAATCTCGCCTTCCTCCGCATCCTGTCTCCGTTTCCATATCTCTCAGATTCTTCCCCTTGTGCGATCTCACTCGATTGACACATCATCGCCGGTAAGAATAGGCTATTCGATTTGGGGTAATTGATCTTTGGTTTAGATAATTTTTCCCTAATCCCTCACAGAAACCCTAGGTTGCAGGTCATCTCCTCCTTCAGCTACTGTCGGAAAAATCGCAGCCCTCTTCGCGACCTTTTCACAGGTTTTCCTGGTCTTCTTACGTGGCTCATCACCGGTAAGAGTTGGTTGCGTTTAGTGTTTGGTTTGGATGAATTTATGTTGGGATGCATCAATTAGAGGAGGAATGTAAATCCTTATGTTGTTTAGTTACCGTAGGCAACACAAATTTGATAAATATATATATATATATATTGTAAAGATGTATCATTTGTTCGTAGGTTATTGTTGGGTATTGAATAGATTACCTGGATGAGATTTGGGCTAAGTCAGTAATGAACCTAAACTCGATATTTCGTTGGGTGACTAAGTCAATTGTAAAGGATAGATACATTTGATTAAAAAGATGTGTAATTATTGTTATTTTGTTTATAAGTAGTTTAACTAATTTATTTAATTATATAATTAGTTAAACTTTTGTATTGACTCAAGATCTTAATTCAGACTCGTTCGGTTGATCGTAGAAGGTTCTCGTTTACGGACTTCTACAATTATAAGGCGGGTATTTCTCCTTTATACTCGAGTAGTTCTTTTACCTTAAAGCATGGCTAGTTTATGTCTTATAGGTTGCTTGACCTTATTCTTTGTCGTTATTTGAAACATCGTCGTTGAGACTTATTCTTCGTTGATCTTTGAGTATTCCGAATTCGTATCCATACATTCCCTGTTGGTTTTCTGTTCTGTAAAGTGCCGCTTGTACGCGAGTACTTAGAAGTCCATTAAACACAGATAGGTTTATTTGGCATTAGAAATACCCTACCTAGTAGTGTAGGTGCATAATCGTTGGTTTTCGGTTTCTGGTTGGTTGTATCGGTGCATGTTACTTGTTGGATTTTTATTGCATCGTTGTTTCTCCGGTTGTTCGTGCATCGTATATCATGCACCATACTTGCACGTTGCATACTAACGACTGTTGGCTTACATTTGGTTAGGCCGTCGTTAGTCATATTGTTGCTCGATTCACTCAACCACTTGTTATCGTGGTAGTTATTAGAGTGCGAGTGTTTGTCCTGTTATGCCAAACAGTGACACCTCACCGTTGTATTTAGAGGGATGAGTTGTTGGTGGCTCACCCTCACCGTTGTTTGTTTTTGAGGGATATTTTTGTAGCTGTGATAGCTCCTCCTAGGTATAGGGGTCTGGAGTGTGGGCTCCCCAGCATCCTGTCCACTCAACCACGCCTTATGTGGTATTATTGTTGTTGTTGGAGTGGTACAGTTGTCACAACCCTACCCACTCGATCACACAGATGGGATGTGTTGACGGCTTGACTGGCGTCAGGGGTGACACATGTCATTGCATCATGTGCATACGTATTTCTTTTATGCATTTGTTTGTGTTTGATGCACTTATATGAGCTATGATTATTGCATATGTATGACATGCATGTCTATCTTGATATTATTGTTGTTGAGTTGTTCTATACCTGCTTAGTCGTTATTCGGATTTTATACCATGTCGTATTATATTGGTTATGCATGATTAGGTAAATCTGATATTTCTTATGGACTGTACCTTTTGATTCTCTACTTCGTTATCTTATTTATGTCATGCTTATTTGTCTACTCATATACCCGCAGAGTCCACCCGGACTCACCACCCCTGCTTTCCTTTTTGTTGTTTCAGGTAGCCGGTAGATATTTTGCTTGGAGCCAGGAGATGATCCAGTTGCCAGTCCCTCAGTTCCACCGTGTCGGTTTGTTTTGGTTTGTTCTAGTGTCTGTTATATTTCCGCAGTTAGTTTCCTTGTCAAGTATCGGTTTGGATTTTGTCGTTATTACTGGTTTGTAGACTTTCATTTTATGTTTAAGGTGGCTGAGTCACCAGTTATCTTTTATTCTGATATAAACTGCGTGGTTGTGTTTACTCATTGTTGTGATGCCAGCCGCTTGTGGCTGAGCTATATTGGTGAGATACATGTATAATTGTCCCATATTGTCCGCCATACAGGGGAGATGCTGCCCGATTTTCGAGGAAGCATGTGCCTCTGGGGGCGTGACATTACACCCAAAAACTTTTAAGTAGTATAGATTAGGTAGTTTGTGATAATATATTTCATAGGGTATTTTATTATGTCTTTTATTTATTAGTACTCTATTTTAGATATAACAGACTGTATTTATTGCTTCTGCCCAAAATTGGTTTGATAGATTATATTCGTTGAGCATAGTTCTAGCAGCTTCTTGAAGGGTCTTATTTTTTCATTTAAATATACCGAGATTCTAGGGCAAGAGAATTCATATATATATCCATTTATTTTGTAGAAATCATTAAACCTTAGATTTTCAAATTCTCCCCTATGGTCACTTCTTATTCTTTTAATTTTAGTATTTTTTTCATTTTTAAGTATTTTACATAAAGTGTTAAAGATTTCAAAAGATTCATCTTTGATTTTTAAAAATTTAACCTAGATAAATCTAGAGTAGTCGTCAATTATTACTAAGCAATATTGATTTCCACTCGGTGACTTGGCTTCATGAGAATCAAATAGGATTAGGTGTAGGAGGTCAAGTGTGGATTGGGTTAGATTTGATTAGGTAGGTTTATGGGTTAACTTTGTTTGTTTACCTTGTTGACATGAGTTACAAATTGAGTTTTCAAAATTTCTAAGTTTATGAATACCCTTAACTAGTCCATTTTGACTTTGTTTTGAAATCAATTTTACATGGGTGTGGCCTAGTCTTCTATGTCATAAAGTAGTTTCTTCTTGTTGGGTTAAAAAGCATTTAGGTGAAGAGGGTAAGTTAATAACATAAACATTATTTTTCATAATTCCCTTAAGGGTTATGTAACACCCGAAATTTTTTCAGAATTTTTCAAAATAAAAAGAAATATAAAAATTTCTTTTGTGGAGTAAAAAGGGGTGGGAGCCAAGGCTTGAACCAAGAACCCTTAGTTTAATATTGGTTTAAGTTTCCATTAGATGGTGGTAAAGCATCACATTGGGATATGGAAACCATTTAAGAAAAGTGCAAGTAAGCACCTAAGCACCTATTCATGGAAGTTGCTTCAACTTCCACTTAGTATATAAGGGAAGAGAAAGAAGAAGAAATTAGACATCTCCTCATTTTCTTCTTCTTCCTCTTGAGTAAGCGAAACTAGGGTTTCTCTCCTAGTGCCAATGAGTTGGTGAATTGCGCAAAGGAAGTGGACGAAGAGTACCACGCTAGATACTACGTCGGAATAGTGAGTTTAACAAGGTAAGTAGATCACTCACCTGCAGTAAAAGTTATTCCCGTACGATTTTTTTGTTGTCGCAGAACTTGATTCTAAGCCTTTTTGGTGTGTATGATTTGAGTATAGCAAGACCAAGATCTTGATTTGACCCAAAACAAGTTTTGGGATTAGGACACACAAGGTGCTCGATGAAAGTCCAGAGTAAGACCAATATCTTAATAAGTCCTAGAACGAGTTCTAGGAATAGAGCACGCAAGGTGCATTGGTGTAAGTACAAGACCAAGGTCTTAATGTGTCCCAAAACAAGTTTTTGGAACATTCCTTTTTAAGTGCAAAGTATATGTAAAGTGTAAGCATTATAAGTATAAGCATTACAAGTTCTAAGTATGTTACTTTTTAAGAGGCATGTACCGGGCCGAGACCCATAAAAGATCTAGGCGAGCCTAGTAAGTAAGACACTCTAATAGGGTTTGGCGGCTAGCTACCCTGAAACTTATTAGGGATGCGCGCATTGGTACTATGTCGAGCCAAAAAGTAGGATGTTTATATATTTTAAAATATAAGAGTATACAAGTTTGCAAGTTTTCAAATGCAAGCATGTCAAGTATTTTCATTTCAAGCAAGGTTTTCAAATGTGTTACAAGCGTATTCATGAGTATATTCATGTTAAGTATGACATTTCCAGATATGTTTTTAAAGCAAGCATTCTTTTAATCATGAGCATATTTAATTTTGATTGCATGTTTTGTGAGAGTAGGATTTATTTACTAAGCAATTTGATTATAGTTTGCATCCTTTTACTGCAGATAAAGGTAAAGAAAGACTGTAAGTCAAGGAGGCTGACGGAAGGATGATTAGTGTCAGTGGCGGCGGAACCGTGGATTAAGAAATCGGGACTGAGACTTGCTTAGTGTTATAGCTTATTACTTTAGTTGCATGAAAATTTTATTATTTCCGCAAAGATTATATGTTTGAGTCGCTATAGATGGTTCATGAACTAGTACAAGTAAAAATGAATATGAGTTCTAACTATAGTTGAAGTACAGGTGTATTCATTGAGTTATTTAAATGTTTATAAAGTCTGGAAATGAGATTCCAGAATTACCAGTCGACTGGACAATATAGCAATCGACTGCCGTCAGTGAATTCGAGGGAACAGATGTAAGATGTGTATACTGAAAGATATGAATTTATTTATATGAACATCTTTATTATGAAAAGACAATCACAACTATACTAGGTGCTTGTTTATATTAGTACACGTATGAAGTCCAATTACTTTGTGTTGTAGATAACATGGTGTGTGGAGTCGCACGGAAGATGTTATCAGTTCCTTGCTTAGTATAAGTAGAGGCTCACAACCGAGATGGAATTGGACAACCCATCGGAATGATTGTAGTGTAATTAGGTGTGGTTGGTCTTGACCATAGAATTATACTAGTGTGCTTTGAGTACATTGAGCAGGACCAAAACCCGAGGTTATCCAATTTGTATTGACTCGATAATTGGATAGGACCTCAGTTTATATTACGGAGTACGATCCCTTAATCCCGAAATAATAACGGACATATATTATTAATTATTATTTCTTTAATTTATAATGGGCGAGATCTATTCTGTTAGATCGATAGGCCCGGTAAATTGGGAGATAATATTAATAATATGATGTGTCGTTGATTATTGACGGAATCCGTGTCCTGGTGATTCGGGTTGATGATGCCCTCTTGATGAGCTCGAAAGGTTCATCGTGCTAAACCCTGCAGGTGGATTTGATCCGACATGATGATAAGGTCGAGTGGTACTAGTCAAGGACTTAGAGGTTAATTAATTTGAATTATCGGTAATTTAAATTAATTAACGGACATTCGAGATCTTAAACACGGGGGAATGAACAACTCGTAATAAGTGGAACCCATATGTAAATATGAGGGTTGGTAAGGTAATTCAATGAGGGTCCTTTAGTGGAATGAATCATCATTAATGGATCGGGTTTGGATCCATTAGCAGGCCAAGATCCAACTCCTCCTTATGATCTCTATCGTAGCCCTATATATACCCCACGATGGTATGGAATCAAGTTGATGATTGATGAATTAATCCAAGAATATACAAGAAAATCCTGAGATTTTCTCTCCACTTCTCTCTTCCCCTCTGGTTGCGCCGACTCTTGCGTGGAGAAGAGTCTTCTCCGGCGACTCAATTGCTGTGAGGCAATTAATAAATTGCCGTGAGGCAATTAGTCGAGGCAGTTGGTCAACAATTGCAGCAGAAGCAATTGCTTGCCTTGGGCAATAATTGTCGTGAGGCAATTATTTTGCCTTGGTCAACAATTGCGGCAGAGGCAATTGTTTGCCTTGGGCGATAATTGCTGTGAAGCAATTGTTTTTCCTTTGGCAACAATTGCCGTGAGGCAATTTAATTGCCGAGAGCTCGGCAATTAGCAATTGCCGTGAGCCAGTAATTGCCGAGAGGCAATTGATTAAACAATTGCCGAGAAGCAATTAAACAATTGCCGTGAGTCTTCCTTGGGGAGAGGAGACATCAAGTTGCTGAGGCAACTTGTTTGGAGTGGCAGCCAGTTGTCTCGTGCTTGGGGCATGCCAACTTTCTTTAAGTTGCTTAGAAGAACACTAATTAGAGTTGTGGAGTTGCTCAGAAAACAAGTTGCTTGTGTAACTTGGAGCTACTCAGATAACAAGAACTCCAAGATATTTGTTGTTCAGGTGTTGGCAGTGGAGGAAAGAATCAATTGGGTTTGTGTTTGGATTATCTCCTTGAGTGGTTGGCGGCATCCCTTTGGTTAGGGATTGGTTGGCGCAAGGAGAAGGGATTGACTTGGTGACCACTGGTCTTGGTAGATCGTCGCCCACACGACGTCCCAGAGGGGAGGGTCATACGGTAGAAGATCGTAAGATAACGGAAGGTATATTCTTTTTTGGCTCCTTATGTTTTATTGTGCCTTGTTTATTTACCTCGTCATTTTATGTTTGTTATTTAATTATTTTGATTGAGAATCATAGAAAATAATTATTTAACTGGACCTCGACCATAAACACAAAAACCGACGATCGACTCGTCGCCTTTTCCGCGGTCGAACGATCGAGCAAATTACAAGGCCGATTTGGGAAATTGGCTAAGTTGTAATTTGGATCGTTCGATACGGCACGAGATGGTCGATGGAAGATGGGTCTTTATTCGGATTAAATTTTAATCTGTAGACATGGAGAGGTCTCTCGGATCGACCAGGTATTCGCTAAGGAAACCCGCCAAGCCATACCCTATAATTGGTATCAGAACTGAGATTTCTGGCTTTGTGTGTTTAGGATTGATTAATTTTTTTGCAATTTTCATACATTTTATTTTGCTGGATGATGCGTGGATGTGCGTAAGCTAACATTGTGTTGCAGGCACGAGATTCCAACATCATGGCCAAATATGTGTTGTGTGATTGATTTGCAAATTTTTCTAATTAATTAATCCTCGGGGTTGACGAGGCTAGGTATTTAATTTTTGTAATTAAATACGACACATGTTTAGCCGAGTTTTTTATTTACAATTGATCTAGATTTCATGTACACTCCTTCGGGGAGTATAGGATCGATGATGTAAATAATAAGTTATTCATTTCGGCTCGGAGATCCCTCAAGGTAGCTTGCGCAAAAGGATGGGAGGAGCAGACGAAGTGACGACACGACTGGAGGCGCATTAGAGACCAAGGGTCATGAAAGTTGAAAAATCTAGGATTTTCTTTATTTTATTTTCATGTTATTGGTTATGTGCTTGGTTGTGTCGTAGTGCTAGAAAATTCTTCGAGATAAATTACTAAGTGGGAGAAGGACCCAAAGGGTCCCACGACTTCCATTACAATTCGATAAGTGATGCGAACAAGTCTGCGCGTCGGCTCTGAGTGCCTTCCTTCCCATCAGATGGACTTGTTCTGCGGATCACTGGGTCAAAAAAGACTATAGAAAATTATTAAAGAGCGTGCGTACTTCCCCATCGGAAGGCACATAATCAGAAATAATTTTCTTAGTGTCGTGTAATGGTGCACACTTAGATGCGAATAATAGTATCCTCCCCATCAGAGTCACTGCTATTATTTCGCAGAGCCGAAGTGAACCAACTATCGATCATACTTGTCAAAAAGTTAGGTTGACAAGATAGTAAGATTGATGGGTAAAACCTCCTCTTACGAATGTAGGGATTTGTATACGTCCACACCATCGTGACATGCGAATTTCTGGGTGTATAGGAGTGTTGGTTGATTTCAAAAATTAATTATTTTGAGGAATCAATTTGTTTTCGATTTCTAAAGTAGTGTATGTTGTGATTCTTAGGATTTTCAAAATAGTCTTTAACCCACTAGCTACAATACTTAAGGAAAACAAACTTAGTGGCCCCAATTACATTGACTGGAAAAGAAACCTAGTCGTTGTCCTTACTGCTGAAGAGTACAAATATGTGCTCTTCGAGGAATGTTCTGAAGATGATGACCCACCTTAATGAGATTGAGATTCTTGGAGGATAAATCGACGGGGAAAACTAGGTCGATATAATACTCCGATCTCAGCCTAGGAGTTTTGAGAAGTTCCGGCTCAACTATAACATGAATAAGCATGAGTATACGTTGAGGGAACTCCTGGGAGAACTCCAGGGGGCAGAGGGGCTCTTTCGTAAAGGTTTGCAGGCTTTGGTCACTCAGAAGGTTTCTACTTCTGTGCCGAAAGGTAGGAAGAAGAAGAAACAAGGTGAGTCCAAGAATGCAGCAGAATCGCAGGGACCTCAGGCTGGTGTGAAGATGCCAAAAGGCAAGTGCTTCATGAGCCAGCAGGCTGGACATTGAAAGGCGAACTGTCCCCGTCGTCAAGAAAAAGGTATATCTTTTCTTTTGTCATTGTAACATGTTTAGCGGTGTTATCTACCAGTACCTGGTGGGTAGATACGAATGCTACTAAACATGTCTACAATTCTTTGCAGGGGTTCCAGGAAGCCCAACGACTAGCTAAAGAAAAGATTACCGTCTACATGAGATATGCTATGGAGGTGACGACTATTGCAGTGAGAGTTATTTATTTATCTTTAGAAGATAAAGTTTTGGTTTTAAGAAGATTGTTTTTATGTACCTAATTTTAGAAAGAACTCTGGTTCAGTTTCTGAAATAAAGGATATTCTATTACTTTTTGTTATGAAAAGTGGAATAGAAGGATTATCTGTTTAGGAACATGGATAAGCAATTTAAGCAATTAAAATCAAAGTCTCCCATGATGCAAATATTAGCTAATAGCTCATCATTTAATTAAAATAAGAGAAAGCTTCCTTCCAAGATGAACCAAACATGTCTTTGGCATCTAAGGCTTGGTCGTATTAACCTTAGTAGGATTCAAAAGGTCGATTGTCGATGGGCCCTCCGGTTCATTAGTGGTGGGAGTCTTCCCAACCTTTGAATCTTGCTTGGAAGGTAAGACGACCAAGAGGCCTTTCAAGGCCAAAAATATGTAAAAATTGGTTCATTCTGATTTGTGAGGTCCTATGCCTATCCAGGATAGAGGTAGCTTTGAATACTTCATGAGACGAATATTCAAAGTTATGGATACGTTTACTTGATGGCCGCAAGTCTGAATCTTTGATTGGTTCAACGAATTCAAGACGATTGTGAAGAAACATCAAGGTAAAAGTATCAAGTCACTACGATCGGATCGTGGTTATGGGTACCTCTTGAGAGAATTAGGACTTACTTATCAAAGGCTGGGATTCAATCCCAATTGACTGCACCCGGTTCGCCCCAACAGAACGGTGCAGTAGAGTGAAGGAAAAGGGCTCTTATGGGGATGGTTAGGACAATGATGAGCTACTCCGAGTTGTCGGATTCGTTCTGGGAATATGCTCGGGAAACGACAACGTACATACTTGATACCATCTAGGTCAGTGCCTCCTACTCCCGTAGAAGTGTGGACTGGGCGAAAGCCAAGTCTAAGACATATTCGGACATGGGATAGCTCAACATATGTTCTGAGAGGGGATACTGATAAGATTGGAATCTCGTGCGCTTGTTTGTAGGCTATCCTAGAGGAACAAAAGGTGGTTCTATAGTCCTAAGGATCAGAGGGTAATCGTTGGGACGAATACCAGATTCTTAGAAGAAGACTATGTGATGAACCATAAGCCTATGAGTAGACTAGTTCTTGAAGAATTAAGAGGGGATGTTCTGACCTTAGTACGAACTGTACAAGAGGATGCACCACAAGTCACAGCATCGTGTGTCACAGAAGATACACAGGTGGTATCTCGTCGTAGTGGGAGGGTTGTTAGTCAACCAGAAGGATTCATGTTATTGGGAGAGTCTTTGGACTCGGTCCCTGGCGACCATGAATCAAGATCCCTGGACCTATAACGAGAAACATCTGCTTTGAAGATATAATCCAGTTATATGGATTTGTTCAAAGGACGGATGAGATTTGTGTATGTAAGAATTGTGACAGAAATGTAGTGGTGTTTTTGTACAATACATAGATAATATTTTGTTAGTTGGTAACAATGACAAAATATTATCAGACGTAAGGGTATGGTTGTCCAAACAGTTGATAGGAAGGACTTAGGAGAAGCATGTCACATCCTTGGCGATCAAAGTTCTAAGGGATCACTAGAGAAGGATGTTGTGCTTATCCCAAGCTTCATACAGTGACACTATCTTAACTCGTTTTTGCATGGAAACCTCGAAGAAAAGTTTTGAACTTTTTAGCTGTGGAGCTACTCTATCTAAGGAGATATGTTTAGATTATCAAGGAAGATAGAGCAGGTAATGGCAGTTCCTTTAGCATCGGCTATAGGAAGCCTCATGTATGCTAAAAACGAGACCGGATATCTGCTTTGCCATGGGTATGGTTAGCAGATATCAGAGTAACCCAGGTCAAGGAAATTGGATTATGATAAAAGCTTATATTAGTGCCTGAGAAGGACTAAGGATTATAAGCTAATTTACCGGGCAGACCAATTCCCTATGGGGTATACGGATACAGACTTCCAGTCGGGTAGGGGTAAACATAAGTATTCCTCGGGGTTTTGTGTTTACTTTAGGAGGTAGAACCATAGTTTGGAGGAGTGTCGCGCAGTGGCTACGTGATGGACTCCACCATGACAGATGGATAGATGACAGTCTCTAAGACAACCAAGAAAGCTACATGGTTCAGAAACCTCAAGATGAACTTCGATATGATTCCTAGTTTGCTCAGAGTTATCACATTTTGTTGTGATAAACAATAGGTGTAGTTGCAAACTCGAAGGAATCACGAGCCCATAAGGCGAGTAAACACATAGAGCGCAAGTACCACCCAAGAAAGGAAAAGCTGTTGTTGCCTAGATTACATCAGAGGACAACCTGGGAGATCTTTTTCACTGAGGCCTTGATTGCGAGAGCTTTAAGCATGTGGAGGATCTGGGAGTCAGATGTATGGCAGTGAGAGAGCAGCAATGTCTTTAAGTATAAGTGGGAGATTGTAAGATGTGTATACAGAATGATATGAATTTCTTTATATGAACATCTTTATTATGAAAAGAGAAACACAATTACACTAGGTGCTTGTTTACATTTGTACACACACGAAGTCCAATTACTTTGCGTTGTAGATAACATGGTGCGTGAAATCACACGGAAGATCATGTTATCAGTTCCTTGCTTAGTATAAGTAGAGGCTCACAACCGAGATGAAATTGGACAACCCATCGGAATGGTTGTAGTGTAATTAGGTGTGGTTGGTCTTGACCATAGAATTACACTAGTGTGCTTTGAGTATATTGAGCAGGACCAAAACCCGAGGTTATCCAATTTGTACTGACTCGATAATTGGATAAGACCTCAGTTTATATTATGGACGATCCCTTAATCCCGAAATAATAACGGACATATATTATTAATTATTATTTCTTTGATTTACTAATGGGCGAGATCTATTCTGTTAGATCGATAGGCCCGGTAAATTGGGAGATAATATTAATAGTATGATGTGTCATTGATTATTGACGGAATCCGTGTCTTGGTGATTCGGGTTGATGATGCCTCCTTGATGAGCTTGAATGGTTGATCGTGCTAAACCCTGCAGGTGGATTTGATTCGACATGATGATAAGGTCGAGTGGTACTAGTCAAGGACTTAGAGGTTAATTAATTTGAATTGTCAGTAATTTAAATTAATTAATGGGCATTCGAGATTTTAAACACGGGCGGATGAACGACTCGTAATAAGTGGAGCCCATATGTAAATATGGGGGTTGGTGAGGTAATTCAATGAGGGTCCTTTAGTGGAATGGATCGTTATTAATGGATCGGGTTTGGATCCATTAGCAGGCCAAGATCCAACTCCTCCTCATGGTCCCTATCATAGCCCTATATGTACCCCATGGTGGCATGGAACCAAGTTGATGGTTGATGAATTAATCCAAGGATACACAAGAAAACCCTGAGGTTTTCTCTCCTCCTCTCCTCCTCTCTCTTCCCTGTTGGAACTTGGATGGCTAGAGAGAGGGGGGTGAATATAGCCAGACACCACAAATCGCTTTCTTTTATGAACTTCTGCACTTAGGGTTAGTAGCACAGCGGAAGAAATGCAAAACAGAAAAGAACTACATAAATGGAAAGCAAACCGAAATCCCTAACAAGGATCGTTTATAAGGTTCGGGGATAACTTGCCCCTACTCCTTGGCGTGGCTTTAAGGCGGACGATCCCTTGATCGTCGGCCGATCAAGCCCCGAAAAATCCGGATTGAATGCAACCTCCTTCTCGGTGGAGTAACCTCTCCACAGCGTTTCAAAATGAATGAAGTATTAAGTACAGGAAACACAAGAAGGAACCTTACTGAGCACTTAGAACCGCAAGAACACAAGCAAACTCCTCGCCGATCTCCACTCAGCACAGATCTCACGCAAGAACTTCCTTCTTCGTGTCTTCTTGCTGATGGACTCGCCAAGCTCCTTGTTTCTTCCAAGTCCTCAAGTATCAGCTCAAGATTCACAGTTGCTTCAATGGATCAGAATGATGCACAAGAAGATAGATCAAGTGTTGCTGCAACAGAGAACCTTCCTTCTCTTCATCGCCAGCCGACACTTAACCCAGCTGCCCAAACGCCAGGTCACAGACGCTCCACTCAGCTCCCAGCTGCCCACCTGCAACTGCACAGCTATCTCTGACCTTCTCTGGACTCACTGAACTCTCCTCAGTCGAGCCCCAACCCCAAGTCAGCTTCCAGCCGTTGCCAGCAGCACCCGTTGCAACCTGCGATGGAAACCTGTCAAACCTGCTCAACGGAAAGCCTCCTATTGACTCTCCTCCAATGTTTGAACCATCCCTGTAAAGCCTGCACACTTCAACAGAAGCTTAGAAAAACATATCAAATGAAATCAGCAATGTATCAGAGAATCGGTAGAGAAAACAGTCGCGATCAGAGCGTCTGACAGCATATTTAAATTAAAGTTCAGCTCCTGATCGGTCTCCAGACCGATCAGGGAGAACCCTGATTTGTCACCAGACCTATCCAGCAGTCTGCTACACACTCCTGATCGGTCTCCAGACCTATCCAGCAGTCTGCTGCACACTCCTAATCGGTCCCCAGACCGGTCCCCAGACCTATCAGGCTGTGCCCTGATCGGTCTGGTGACCGATCAGGCTGCTTCCTAACCGATCAGAAGTCATCCTGATTGGTCATGAGGAAAACCTCGCGATTTCTGAGATCCCGTGGATCGTTCACCAGTCTGATCTAAATAGTATCCCTGATCGGTCACCAGATCGATCAGGAGTCGATCAGTAAAGTTCCCAAACTCACTGTATGCTCCCTGATCGGTCACCAGACCGATCAGACATAACTGGATCGGTCACCAGACCAATCCACAAGGGAACTCCTTGCCAAACTCCCTGATCGGTCACCAGACCGATCCAGGCAGAGCCAAATCCACTCTAAGTCACAAGAATAAGCCTCCAGCCCTTCTCTGACTCGTGCTTAGTCCCTCGGACCAAGACTCCATGCCCAATCTCACTCACTGGGACTTCAAACTAGCCCTCCAAGCTAGGACCTGACCCTCCCAGCCAGGATTTCATCCAACCTAGCCCTCCAAGCTAGGACCTGACCCTCCAAGCCAGGGTTTCATCCAACCTAGCCCTCCAAGCTAGGACCTAACCCTCCAAGTTAGGACTTTTCCACACCTAACCCTCCGGGTTAGGAATTTTCACACCTTGCCCTCCAAGCTAGGACCTAACCCTCCAAGTTAGGTCTTTTTCACACCTAACCCTCCAAGTTAGGACTTTTTACACCTAGCCCTCCATGCTAGGACTTTTTCACACATAACCCTCCAAGTTAGGACTTTCACACCTAGCCATCCAAGCTAGGACTTTTTCACACCTAACCCTCCAAGTTAGGACTTTTCATACCTAGCCCTCCAAGCTAGGACTTTTTCCCATGCCAGCGTGCGATCTCCCGATCCACCTGGACTTAATCCGAATTCTCACAACCAAACTTAAATCAAACTCAAATCATAACTTAAATCGGTGTCAACACCAAAACAACAATCAGGGTCAGACTGCATCAACAATCTCCCCCTTTTTATTGTTTGACAACCCGATTTAAGTTTAGGCATTAATGATCAATTGAAGGCAGTTCAATTATCGTAAGGGAATCAAAATCCTCCCCCTACAATAACCCTAAACTTAATCAACCATTCTCTCCCCCTTTGTCAAACATCGAAAAGGGTATGGTTATTAAGTTTAAACATACCTCCCCCTCAAACACAGGTCTCTCCCCAAACCCAAAATAATCAAAGGTAAACTTTTGAATTGCATATGAAAGGCATATACCATAAATGTATCATGGCAACAATGTATATGCATCATACGGCAATAAGTGTGAATTGCACATGAAATCATATACAGAATTATATCATGGTCAACCATGTATATGTTTCATATGACAAGTAGGGAATGCAGCTGTATCCAACACATAATCCTGATTGGTCTCAGTGACCGATCAGGTTCGTTGATTACTTGATACAGAAGAATTTCTGATTAGTCTGGGGACCAATCAGATTTCAGAAAAATTCCTGAAACTCTGATATGTTGCTGACCAGACTGCATTAACAATTTGCATTTCACAACAGGGGTGTAGACTTTATTGATATTCGACGTTTCAGAAAAATTTCTGAAACACGACATTAAGAGCAAGAGTCATGACTCAACAAACCCTTTCTTATGAATTTGAACATTCCAACATAGGTTTGTATCAAATTAAGTTTCGTTCCAAGTATGATTAGCCATACCTCATTTTAACACTTGACGTTTCAGAAACATTTCTGAGAATCAAGGGTCTTAAAAATTCCTACCCATATTTTATTACTCGAACAAATTTGTACAAACTTGTACTCCCTTAGTACCAGGTCTGTACCAATGTGTGATCAAGTATGTTCCAATTGTAATCGGATTGTATCATGTTTGTTTGTAGTATGATCATTAAACTGATACAATTCGATGAGAGAAGATCGAACTGAGGAGTTTGACCCAATCAGGGAATTTCCCTGATCTGATCGGTCTGATCGGTCACCAGACCGATCAGGGTGAGTCCTGATCGGTCGGTGGACCGATCAGGTCTGATACAGAAGGTTTTCTGAAACTGATCAGTTTCAGAAACGAGTTTGCTTCAACTCTAAACCCTTTCCTTGTTCTTTAGCATGCATCCATGTTCTATGACACACATAGGAAGATTTTTGCTTACTAGATCATGTTCATGTTTGTTCCAAACAATTTTGATAATCCAAGTTACTTTTAGGTTCTAAACAACTAAGTCATAAATCTTAAGTTCATGTTCTTTGTCTAATGATGTATGGTGAAGTTTCCATAGTGATTTTTGAATTAATACTAATTCATGTGTCCATACTTGTTCAATAGCATGCCTTCATGTTCTATAACACACACAAGAAAATCATGACATACTTGAACATGTTCACCAAACAAAACACCTTAAGCTTGAGATAAGGCATATCATAAACCATAACATGCAGGAAAACATAAATTACAACAAGAAAAACTTATTATCCTAAGCAATCCATGGCAAGAGCAAGTTATGTGTTAATCTAAACTATCCATGTGAATTTGATGAAATGGTAAACACATTCCTAACTAGGAATGACTATATGTTTGGAGCACCAAATATCAACCACCCATGTTGATAGATGCTCCCCCTCAACCTAAGCTATACAATTCGAAATATGAAAGTTTTAAGTACCCAAATGTTGGGACCTAAAGCATCAACAATGAGGGACTTAGGCACCCATGCCATAGTCTTTTTCTTTTTAACCTTTTGAACCCTATAATCATTTGATGATCTAAATTGGGTTCTAGACATTAGTGACACAAAGGTTGGTTCCTTAGGTCGGTAACCTATACCGGCCTTGTTGTAAACCGCCCTTTGGGAGTTTAGGAGCATGTCTAAGGTTTTAGAGCTAGTTGAGAATTTCTCAAGAACACTCTTGAGTCTCTCAACTTCACTCTTCAAAGAGTTGTTCTCATCCTCTAACATTTCTACATGCAAATCATCAATATCCTCATCCTTAGAGAATTTTAATTTTTCTACTTCTAATTTTAAAGATTTAACTTTGGCCTTAGATTTCTTAAGCATGTTTGTCATGCAAGCTATTGTTCTATAACATTTATCTAACTTGGGAGAGATTACCTCTTCATCATCCGAAGATGATGAAGGCGCGGTTGAGGAACTTCTTGATTTGTTGTCACTCTCCTCGGTTGATTCTTCTAAGGCCATGAAGGCCATATGGTAGTGAGTGCTCTTCTCCTCCATTTCCTTTTTCCTCTCCTTCTTCTTTCGGTCACCTGCCACTAAAGCAATCCCTTTCTCCTTGGGGCTTTGGTTAGCAAGTTTGTGTAGCTCCATTTCACAAAATAAATCTTCTAACTTAATAATTGACAAGTCCTTAGAAACCTTGTAGGCATCCACCATGGATGACCACAAGGCATTCCTTGGAAAGACTTTTAGGACATACCTCACAAGGTCGCGGTTCTCGACCTTTTCATCAATGGAGTGGANGGAGCTTCGGCGAAACCTCCCTAAGCTCCGCTCAGTACTAAAATCGAATGCAAACTAATCGGAGAACTAAACTTGATGATCGGAGGACTCGGAAACAAACTGGAATTGATGTGGCTGCGCGATCGCAAGAAGAAACAATCAAGGAAGCGATGAACAAGCTGAAGAACTCGAAAACAGAACAGTGACCTGGTGACCACGAAGAACTGGCGGAGAAATTTCTAATTTAAATTCCCATTTGAAAATATGGACGACTTTTATTGTTCCGATCCCATCCAACGGTCGAATCCTCTCCGATCTGAACTAAACTTTCCAGATCTTGATTAAGGGTCAGGATCTACCTCTCCTCAACTGGGATCAACTGGATTTGCAATGGATGACTCAAATTGCCCTGATCTTTGAATGTACTGCTTAGACCCTTTCGAGCTTGATCCAACGGCTGAATGATCTCTGATTTGGTTCAAACATTCAGATCTTGATCTGTGGTCATCATTAACCCTATCTTGAGCTTGGGTTGATCAAAAACTCACAAATGGCTTAGATCTAGCCGTTCTCATGAATGGACGACCCATGTTAATCCGATGCTTGATCACCTTGATCCGGATCCAATTCTGGCTCAAGTTTGGTCCAATCTGATCTAGGTCCATGGTCATTTGAAGCCTACAAAATAAGATTCACAATTTAGTGCCAAAATATCTCAAATATACAAAGATTTGAACTAAAAGCCAAAATAGAGTAAATATATTAAACCTAATATAAATGCAAACATAAGCATATGAAAGTGGATCAAAACATGGATTTGAGAGCCTAAATTTATCAACAAAATGGTTGTTATAACTCCCCCACACTTACTCTTGGGTGTCTCGCACAAACCAACTAGTTAACCTAAGATGTATCCTCGTAGACTAATCTCAATCATAGTTAGAAGTAATTGAAAGGAAATTACCTAGGGTTGTCAATTCTCAAAAATCTAAACTCAATGGACTAGAAACTTGTCCTTAAATCAACAACTTAGCATACTTCATCCTTCATGACTCATTGAGATGAATTTCACAAAAAACCTTGCAAAGGAAGTTTTAAAGTGACTCTCTTCCTAAGTTCTATGTTCTTGATGGAAATGGAGCTCTCTCCAACACAACCATGGTTCTTGCACTACCATAGGCTTGCTTATTATCTACTCTCCACCATTATTCTTGATTTGGATCCACATCTATAAAAGCTTATTAGAACATGTTAGGAAATATGGAATGATAGAAATGAAATATAAGTTTAATGAATTTTGATACTAAAGAATTATGATAAAGAAAATGATAAGGAAATATGATATTACAAGGAAATATGGACAAGAAATATAGCATGGTAAAGAAATATGGTATGATAAGGAAATATGGAAAAAAGTAGAGTAAATGGAAGACTTGGATACTCAAAAATGTATCCCAATGCACTTTGACCCTTTGATGGTGTCTTCTAGTGAAATCAGAGCTGTGGTGGAGTAGGGAGCAAACTATGACTCTTTGATGGCTGAATTTGGGTGTGCCAACATCTTCTGATCGGTCACTGGACCGATCAGACATTGCCTGATCGGATTGGTGACCGGTCTGTGATACTCCTGATCGGTCTGGAGACCGATCAGCCTCTGAATAGAAGCTGAAACTGAAAAATTCTGAACTGTCATCTGTCGAATTTTTGCTTCTTTTCAATCAATACTACATTTAAAATCAAACTAACACTTCATATCTCAACATTCAGAAAACTCATCCAACACTTCATATTTTTCTCTTTTCTTTTCTTCCCTTTTCTTTCCTTTTCATTTGTTTTTCTATTTTTCCAGCTGCTTTGTATTTTTGCAGCTAAGTCATTTTCTTTTCTCTTCAATGCCTTTCAATGGCTAACTCCAACTTGCGCAATCTAAAATGTGTAGCCTTTCAAAACTTTTCAACTTGATAATATGGAATGAAATCATCCTTTCGTTCCTACTTGATACTTGGTCCAATGGAGCTTGTTTCTTATCCATAATTTGAACTTAAAGATATGTCTTTGCTCTCTATCTTTTTTTTTTCTTTTGCTTCTCTTTTGAAATCACACAAAATTTTCTTTTTCTTGCAACTGAGCTGATGGGTATGCTTGCAACTCATTCTTGATACAAACTCCTTCAAATCGGCAGACTTTTCTTGTAGGTTGTGAATGCTTGGTTGTCCTCAATTTTTGATAGAATGCTTGCATCCTCCCCCACACTTAATCTTTTTTTCGTCTCGGGCAATGTAACATCAAGAAACATTAAGACACCCAAGTCCAATAAAAATATTATGATGAACATGAATGGTTAGGGAAGGAAAATGGAATTCAATGTAGATAAACAAACAAAATTGCAAAAACGATATGAGAAAGGAAACAAAGTGATTCACCTCTATAAATGTGGTCCAATCATAGAAATATAGCTTTAAAAGAACCTAAACAAGTTCTAGAGTACAATCACATGTGTGTATCTCACAAATAAGGCTAATCCTCACTAGGTAAAAAGAATTCATCTCAAATTATCAATATAGAGTCCATAACCAAGAAGTACTCAAGCAACCAAGAATTTTCATCCAATGGCTGAAATCCTAAGTTTTAACAACCAAATTTAATTTGCTTTCAAAGGACTCTAAAATGATATAAGAAAATCTTGGATACATTTATTCCTAGTTATGCAAGAAATAAAATGTCAAAAGGGATAAAATGGTATCTACAATGAATCTTTATTTTCTCTACACTACCCAAGCATTTATTAGTAAGAACTGATTTTAAAAGAAAATTTTACTTCTAGAAAATATAAAAATGAAACATACAATAAAAAAAATGCAAGAAAGAACAAACTCCCCTTTATTTCTGGCGGTCGGAGTCGATCAAGAAATAACATCCATTACGGTAGTGGAGGAGTGTGGGTGGTTAAGAGAGCATTCTTCATGTGATCCATGTCATGGTGCATTGCTCCCCCACACTTAAACTTCACATAAATGTGTTCCAGTGGCCGGAGACAATTAAGGTACAAGATCCATTTTAGATGTGGAGTGCTATGAATCAAAGTAATATCTACTCCTCCCTCTTGATGCTTTTCGAAAGTCCTTCGAGGAGGTTGGAGTCTGTTTAGATGGAGCACCCACTCCAGAAGCCTACGTGACCCTGCAAAACCATGCAATACCTCCCTCAAGCGTGCAGGGTAAGAAAGAAATGAAATACCATCAGTCTCTATATAAAATGTATCTAAAAATGCATCACATCCAATAAAATCAATTTTAGGTACCTCCATGAGTTTTTCACAATTATTATCCACCTATGATTTCTCCGATCTGAACCAAACTTTCCAGATCTTGATCAAGGGTCAGGATCTACCTCTCCTCAGCTAGGATCAACTGGATTTGCAACGGATGGCTCAAATTGCCATGATCTTTGAATGGACGGCTTAGACCCTTTCGAGCTTGATCCAACGGCTGAATGATCATTGATTTGGTTCAAACTTCCAGATCTTGATCTGTGATGATGATTAGCCCTATCTTGAGCTTGGGTTGATCAGAAACTCACAAATGACTCAGATCTAGCTGTTCTCTTGAATGGACGACCCATGTTAATCCGATGCTTGATCACCTTGATCCGGATCCAATTTTGGCTCAAGTTTGGTCCAATATGATCTAGGTCCATGGTCATTTGAAGCCTACAAAATTAGATTGACAATTTAGTGGCAAAATATCTCAAATATACGAAGATTTGAATTAATAGCCAAAATAGAGGAAATACATGAAACCTAATATAAATGCAAACTTAAGCATATGAAAGTGGATCAAAACATGGATTTGAGAGCCTAAATTTATCAATAAAATGGTAGTTATCAGTACTTCCCCATCGGAAGGCCCATATTCGGAAATAATTTTCTTAGTGTCTTGTAATGGTGCACACTTAGATGCGAATAATAGTATCCTCCCCATTGGAGTCACTGCTATTATTTCGCAGAGCCGATGTGAACCAACTATTGATCTTACTTGTCAAAAAGTTAGGTTGACAAGATAGTAAGATTGATGGGTAAAATCTCCTCTTATGAATGTAGGGATACGTATACGTCCACACCATCGTGGCATGCGAATTTCTCAGTGTATAGGGGTGTTGGTTGATTTTGAAAATTAATTGTTTTGAGGAATCAATTTGATTTCGATTTCTAAAGTAGTGTATGTTGTGATTCTCAGGTTTTTCATAATGGCTTTTACCCCACTAGCAATAATTCATAAGGACAATATTACTGGCCCAAACTACATAGACTGGAAGAGGAACCTTGACATTGTCCTCACTGTTGAAGAGTACAAATTTGTACTCTTCGAGGATTGTTTGGAAAGGCCTAGAGAGGACTCTGGTGAAGAGTTGAGGGAGCGTTACAAGAAGTGGAAAAAGGCAAATGAGATGGCGCGGTGCTACATTCTGGTATGTATATTGAATGTGTTGCAACATCAGCATCAGGCCATGGCCACTGCTAGTGACATGATGCTGAACCTCAAAGATCTCTTCGGGCACCAAGGTCGAGCTGCTAGGCAAACCGCAATGAAGAGTCTGATGATGACCACTATGGTCGAAGGGACACCCGTAAGGGATCATGTCCTAAAGATGATGGCTCACCTAAATGAGATTGAGGTACTGGGAGCACAGATCGACGGGGAAATCCAGGTCAGTATTATACTCCAGTCTCTGCCAAGGAGTATTGAGCAGTTCAGACTCAACTATAATATGACTAAAAGGGATTATACGTTGGGTGAACTGCTAGGAGAACTCCAGGCGGCAGAGGGCCTCTTTCGTCAGAACTCGTAGGCCTTAGTGACTCAAAGGGTTTCTTCTTCTGAGCCAAAAGGTAGGAAGAAGAAGAAATGAGGAGGGTTCAAGAAGGCTACAACATCACAAGGACTCCGGACTGGCGTGAAGAAGCCGAAAGGCAAGTGCTTCACGTGCAAGCAAACAGGGCACTGGAAGGCGGACTATCCCTGTTGTCAGAGCAAAGGTATATCTTCAACCTTAGTCATTGAAACATGTTTAGCGGTGCTATCTATCTGTTGGTGCAGACAGCACCTAATTTGAAACTGTGTTTTGATAATGGCAAAGGGTTCAAAAGTTAAGATGTTATGTTGATCTAACATGTTCACTAAGTGTACAGGAAAAGAAGCCCTAGGTACACTAGGCACGAAGTCCTAGTCGAGGACTGGGCACGAAGCCCTGGCAAGGAGCTGGGTACCGAAGACCTGCTTGGAAGGTGGGCACGAAGTCCTGGTCGAGGACTGGGTACGAAGCCCTGGCAAGGAGCTGGGCACCGAAGACCTGCTCGGAAGGTGGGCACGAAGACCTGGTCAGGTGCATCGGGCAAAAGCCCAACCGGAGGAGCCGATTGGCAAAAGGTAAACTCTCCTGAGAGGAGTAGGTGAGGACGCGTTCCCCGTCGAGGGAACAGTAGGCGTCGGCTCGACCTAGGGCTCCATTTTGGAGACACAAAGTCAGAACCAAGACAGCTACGGCTGTAAAACTCACTAACATTCTTGCTTTGTATTGTGTGGCACTAACCCTGGATGCAGGACCAAAGGAACGAGTTTCTGCAGCTCAGAACGCCCCAAAGGAGAGGGGCAGCAGCTGGGAAGGGAGCCCCGGAGGTCCCGGGCGCCCCCAATGTGAACGCAAGACAAGCTTAGCAAGTAACGCTTCGGAAGCTCACTGGGCGGGGCGCCCCCATGCTCCCGGGCGCCCCCGTGCTCCCGAGCGCCCTGGATGCCTCGGGCGCCTCGGGCTAAAGCCAACGAAGTGGATAGAGTTTAACTCAGCGAGAAGCCAGTGGATCGAGTCAACCCGGGCGCCCCCTGCGTCCCGGGCGCCCCCAGTCAAACCTCAGCCTGATCCTTGAGGGATAAAGGCTGACCGAGATTGTTACGGATTGAAGGCAACGTAGAGGGCGCCCCCAACGTCCAGGCCGCCCCCAGGACTGCTATAAATAGCCCTCGACCCCCAAGGCTTCTCAACACAATTTTCCAACGCCAATACACTATTCTACTTAAGCAATCTGCTCTAGAAATGTAACGACCCGGAAAATTCTCTTAATATTTCTTTAAAATATTGAGCATGTCTAGATAATTTTCCGAGGGACCTAGAAATATTAACTCAAATTTTAACCTAGAAATCCATGTTTTCTCATTTAAATTGGGAAAAATAGGCACTAATGGGCCTTATATGGGCTTTCTAGTACCATGATTATTGGTGAATTTTAGATGAAAATTTATTGAAATATAAAGGGGTTTTAATGAGAAATATTAACATAATTATGGGGGAATTTTTAATGGATTTTTGAAATAATAGGGAAATAAAATAAAAATAAAATAGAAAAAAATAATGCATGCACCAAGGATTGAACCTTGGACCTCTTGTACAACCATGCATGCTCTAACCAATTCACCAAGCAAGGGAGTGCTATGAGGAAATGAAGTGGATTTTGGTTAAGCTTAGGGGAATATGAAGAGTCATGAAGAGGAAGAGACACCATGACTCTTCACTTACCCTCCTTAATGTGTTATAAAGAGGGGGCTTGAGAGTTACTTTCTTCCTTCCATCAATTCCATTTTTCTTCCTCCTCCTCCCTCATTCTAGCCGAATACTTCAAGAGGGGATCTCCCTTGGAAAAGGTTCACCTAAGGCTCTATCTCCAAGATCCAAGGCTTTTACAAGGGTACAAATGCTAGGGGTGTTCAAGAGGCAACAAGATTTCCATCATACTCTCAAATCTAAGTTCTATAATGAAGATCAACCAATGTAAGACTCCCTCACCTGTGGTATAATAGTTCCTCTTGATTTTTAGCATAATATAATGTTTGGTTTTTGGTTTTGATGTTGAGAAAACCATGTTTTGGACCCCTATAGCATTCGGCCACCATGAGTTTTGGGTCCATGATGATGTTAAAAATCTTAATCATGCTTTCTAATGTGTTCTCATGATGTTTAGAGAATAAATATAATTTTTGGGAATTTTTGGAGTACCCTAAGACCCTTTAGGGTTTGGGACCATCATAAGGATTTCCATGGCTAGGGTTGGATTTAACTCTTCACTCATTTATCTTGTGTACCCTTATGATACAAGGGGAGGTTGAATGGATTTATGTGAATTTTCACAAGGTCTTGTGACCCTAAGGGTTTCGGCCAAGAAGGAATCTAGGGCAAGGGGTTAAGGTTTTCTTCAAGTATGGGTTCTGAAAGCCCTATGGTAGGGTATGGTTGGTGTTTAATGTTTGATTGGGGATTTTATGGAATTTTTCCATGCACCCATGGCCTTGTAGGGTTTTGGCCAACCCTAAGAAGGAGGGCTAAAGGTTAGGGTTAACCCTAATCATGAGCCCTAATGGCTTCCCATGGTCTTATAGGTAATGTATGGTTGTTTCGTTACCTTATGCTATCTTACATGTTAATTGAATGATGGAACCCTTCCTTATAGGTTTCGGCCAAGCAAGGTAAATAGGGTTTGGGGGGAGTTAGGGTTTGAAGAATGATGGTTTATGGTTTGTTATGAAGTATATATATAGGTTCAAGCATGTGGTAGAAATTATGTTACCTATAACCCTAACCTTAAGTACCATGTTTCATGTTTATATGTTTATGATTAGATGCCATGCTTAATAGGGTTTATTCATGAATGTCTTGTGTTCTATGTCATGCACTTGAATGGTAGGTAGTATGTTTATGGAAGTCCTACTTATGTATGCTTGGGATGAATACCATGCTTATGTATGAAATGCAATGTTTACCTTATATATCATGATCATGCAAACTCTATGGATTAGGATAATTGTCTATGCAAACATGTCATGTTCAATGAATATAATGCAATGCTTACCTTATATGCCATGATCATGCAAGTACTAGGAATAAGAATGATGTTTATGTAAGTAGGCCATTTTCTATGAATGAAGATGCATATTATGTTTATAAATGAAGATGCATGTTATGTTTATGAATGAAAGTGCATGCTATGTTTTATGAATAAAGATGCATGCCATGTTTATGAATGACAACACGGTCGATGGTCGACGGTACGACGGTACGACGGTCGTGAGGACCGGTAAATGGGCCGGTAAATGGGCCGGTAGATGGGCCGGGTCATTACACATGCCATGTTTTATGAATGAAGATGCATGCCATGTTTTATGAATGAAGATGTATTCCATGTCTTATGAATGATGAAGCATGTAAAGTATTTTACTTTATGAATGGGCTTGTACCGGACCGAAGTATGGGTCCAAGGGATGAGCACCTTAAGAACGCCCCAGTTCTGGACTACTGACTATGTTGTCCACGGTTCTAGCACTACCGAAGCTGTGCAACAGGGATGGGCACCTTAAGAACGCCCCAGTTCTGGGACTACCGACTATGCTGTCCTTACCCTAGTAGGTCGGGGGTCGCTACCTCGTATTTACGGAGGGATGCGCACTTATGATGTATGTATGTGGTACAAGCCGGGGACCCGAATGATGTTATGATTATGTTTAAGTATTTAAAAGTATGATTTTTACAAGTTAAGCATCCTTATGTATATGCATTAGACTCATGCATTCATTCATGTTATGCATTATGCCATGATAGTAATGTCTTATACTTATGTTTCATGGCAAGAAATATGCATGATAGTAAACGATTTATGCTTATGGTTATGTTAAGAAGATGCCCATAGATATGATAGAAAGCATGCCTATGTTTATGTCATACAGGTTAGTTCATGCTTTATGTTTATGTTTATTCCCTGTATCATGTCATGTTAAGAATGTCTACTTATGTTTATGTATCATGCCATGTTATGAATGTTTATTTATGTTTATGTTTATGTCATGTATTAGGCCATGTTAAGTTGAATTATGTTTATGTCTATGTCATGTATTATGCTATGCTAAGTTGAATTATGTTCATGTTTATATCATGTATCATGCCATGTAAATTTTAATTATGTTCATGTTATGTCATGTATCATGCCATGTAAGTTTATTTATAGTTACGTTCAAGCATAAAGTTATGTTTATGTTTCATGTGCTTATGATTAAGTGATGAATGGTTTTAGTGAGTAGGAAAGAGTCTTACTAAGCCGATGTACTTATAGTCTTATTTTCCTTATACCGCAGATCATGCAAGGGGACAATAAGGAAGCAGCAGGAAGACAAGAATGTGTGTGTGTGGTAGTGACTTGGCCACGAATACAATATGTTTACCGGTCTTATGCTAGAACTTTATGTTTGCTACTTATGTGTTTGAATAATGGCTTATGTGACTCTATGACATGATGTTAAGCATGACATGATATAATGCAAAGTATGAAGTTAATATGCCAAGTACCCATCTCATTATGTTAGGAATGGTAGTAGGGCATATATGTATAAGTCTTAAAGTTATTCCGCTGCCTTATGATGTCTACATGCCCTAAGTATGTTAAGGTAACGCCGCGTTATGGAAGAAAAAAAAAGCGGGCGTTACAGGTTGGTATTAGAGCCAATCACCATCTCACTACAGACACATCAAGCATTCTTCCTGCAGCTTCCAAGTAAGTACCTCTTTGCATATCTTATGATAGTAAGCACTTTTAGGATACTTTATGATTTTAGGATATGCAAGTATGAATGATGGTTATGATAAAAAGTACTTTAGGATATGTAACGATGAATGATATTTTATCTTCTTTTATAAATTAAATATTTAAAATAATATAGGGGTAGAAAAAAAACTGATATTGACCATACTTGTCTTTGGTGAAGAAAAAACATGGCTAGAAGATAGAGTAGCCGACTTAACGAGGCAACCCCATCGCCTGACCTGGTGCAATTAGTAACCCAGCTCCAGCATCAAGTCACTGAGCAGCAACAAACCATTAATACTTTGATGAACCAGCAAGAAAATTCCACTACTCCACCAGTGAACCAGACTGCTATACCCGTTGCGCCCACAGTTACGCAAAACCCTCCGACAGGCCCGACCACTGCAGCACGTCAAGAGGCTTATCTGATTCAGTGGTTGAGGCTGAAACCGGAAAATTTCTCGGGTGTTGGCGAACCGTGGGACGCCCAAGCGTGGTTCAAGACAGTGGAAAGTACCATGGAGCTGCTAGACTGGCCGGAGCATGAGAAGATCAAGTGTGCATCCTTCTGCCTTTCTGAAGATGCCAGAATGTGGTGGGAGAGGGTCAAGGACAAAAGACAAGTGGACCAGATGACGTGGTCGGACTTCGAGTCGGAGTTCTTTGAGGAATTCTTCAATATGCGTGTCACCAACAGACATTACGACGAGTTCACGGAATTTCGACAGGGTGACCTCTCGGTCAATGAAGCCGTGAAGAAATTCAATCGACTAGCTCGCCTATGCCCTGAGCTGGTCCGCACCGAGAAAGAAAGGGTCCGACTTATGCTGAAAATGTTACGGCCTGAAATAGCTCTGAACGTGGCTGGCGGAGTTAACCGACCGCAGACCACCGAGGAGCTATTTAGTAGCACTCTACTCACTGAGCACTATCTAAATAATATCAATCAACAAAGGAAGGCGCTAAATGAAAGAGGGCAGAAACCCCAGGGCGCCAATAACAACTGGAAGGGAGACTAGAGCGGTAAACGGAAGCCATGGAACAACCCTCAAGGAGGCCCGGCAAATAAACAGGCCAAACCTATCCTGTGCGCGACATGCGGAAAACGGCACCCCGGGGAATGCCGAAGAGGTACGAATCGGTGCTTCACCTGTGGAGTGGAAGGGCATATGGCGACTTACTGTCCTACCAGGATCCAGACACCTTCCCAACAACTCGTCCAGTACCAAGGTGCACCAGCGAAACTACACTATATGCAAGCTGAGCTGGAAGGTACCCCGATGCTGGAGGCCCAACCGACTATGATGAATGCCAGGGTTTTCTCGGTTACCAAGGAAGACGCTGCGGAAGCTTCTACGGTTGTCACAGGTCAGATACTTATTTTCAGTCAGTATGCTACTGCATTATTTGATACTGGGGCAACACACTCGTTCATTTCTGTGTCATATACCAAGAAGATAGATAGGCTTCCGCAAGTGCTAGACTGCAGGTTCTTAACGACCCTACCTTCGGGAGAAATAATGACATCCACTCATGTTCTGCGTGCGGTGCCGGTCGGAATTGCAGGAAGGGAACTTTACTGTGATATGATAGTACTCGACATGCAGGATTATGATGTTATAATGGGAATGGATTTCCTGGGTAAATACGGTGCTTCTATTGAGTGCCGTAAGCGAAAGGTGGTCTTTCAACCTGAGGTAGGTTCTATGTTCGAATTCATCGGAGAGCCAAGGAAAAGAACTGGGAAATATTTATCAACTCTCCAAGCTCAGAAGATGTTAGACAAAGGATGTATTGGATTTCTAGCATATGTGGTTGATGCCAGTCAAGTGACGAACCAGAAGCTGGAAGATGTCCGGGTGGTATGCGATTACCCAGAGGTTTTCCCAGATGAATTACCAGGATTAGCTCCTGATAGAGAGGTAGAATTTGAGATTGAATTGGTTCCTGGTACTAACCCGATCTCCAAGCCACCTTACCGTATGGCGCTGGTGGAATTAAAAGAGCTTCAGGAACAGCTACGGGAGTTGCTGGATAAGGGATTTATTCGCCCTAGCCATTCTCCGTGAGGAGCTCTGGTACTGTTTGTGAAGAAGAAAGACGGATCTATGAGAATGTGCATAGATTACCGAGCGCTGAACAACGTAACGATCAAGAACAGGTATCCCCTTCCGATGATAGATGACCTATTTGACCAATTAAAGGGAGCCACTGTTTTCTCGAAAATTGATTTGAGGTCTGGTTATCATCAAGTTAGAGTAAAACAGGAGGATATTCCAAAGACGGCTTTCCGAACAAGGTACGGGCACTTTGAGTTTGTGGTTATGCCCTTCGGCGTGACGAATGTTGGTGCCCCGGTTAGTTTTGATGTGATCCACCAAGTTAGTTGGGTCCTGTTGGTTTACTGATCCCTCTGCTAAGTGTGCAGGAGCTTAGGTACGGAGGAAGTCGAGCGTAAGACGTGGCGAACGAGAAGGATTGCGCGGGAAAGCAAGCCGACGGGCTCAGTGCAATCCGAGGGACGCGGAAGCTGCGGAAGAGTACACCGGTGGAGCGAGAAGGACGTGCGCGGTGTCCGAGGGACGAGAAGCCGGGAGGAAGGACGCTCGAGGGGCGAAAGGCCAGAGTCGGGTTCGGGTGAACCTAACTCCGGTTGGCCGGAAATCACCCAATCGACGGTTTGACAAAAAGTCAATTAAGTTGACTTTTATCAAGTCAGCATTTGACTTGCTATTAAAATAATAAAGTTTTAATTATATTAAAACATTATTTAAGATTCATTTAATTAAAATTGGTTAATTAAAGCTTCTTTTAATTTAACGTGGATGCACAGGGCTATCCTCTTTCTTTTTTAAGTAAATTTTCATTTAATTAAAATTGGTTAATTAAAGCTTCTTTTAATTTAACGTGGATGCACAGAGCTATCCTCTTTCGGCAACACAATCGGTCAAAGGCTATCTCTCGGTCAAAGGCTATAACAAAAAGTTTCGGCAACAACAATTAAATCGGCAACAGCTTTACGTGGATGCACAAGCTGATCACTTCAGCTTCTTACGTGAAGCTCGGTCAAAGGAGCCGTTGAGAAGACCATTTGAGCCGTTGAAGACCATTTCAAAAGAGCCGATCAAGTTATCTCTTTTAATTAAAGTTTAAATGTTGATTGAGATAATCTTAGATCTACGATCAAGATAAAACTCAATCTTGTATCAACGGTCAAGATCATATCACTCAACCTATAAATAGGCTTAGAGATTCAGAGTCAATTCATTCATTCCTTCTGTAATTTCTTTAAGTCTAAGTGTGCTTCAGTTGTAAGGCTTCTCCGCCACAAGGAGATTTTCTGATTGAGCGTTAACCATCTTGGAAGCAACGACCAAGTTGCAACCAAGTTTTTCTTAAAGACGAGTGCCCTCTTGTTTTATTTCTTAACCGTCTATTCACCCCCCTCTAGCCGGACCAACCCAATCCTACAAGTGGTATCAGAGCCAAGTTGTCGCAGAAGGACTAACCGCCAACTGCAGCAAATCTCAAGAAGATGGTTGGACCAGTGATATACCCGCCTAAGTTGGAGGGGGAGTTCACGGCATGGAAACGGATGATGCAGGTATTTTTTGTTACTGATTATGAGTTATTAATTATTATGAAAAATGGCTATGCAGCTCCAAAAGATAATGAAGGAAAGATCAAGGATCCTGACTCCAGGAATAAGAAGGAGCAAGTAGACACAGTTGCTAACGGAAAGGCAGAATTCCATCTGCTGACCGTCCTCCCAGAGCAAGATGTCAACCGGATCGGTAAGTACAAATCGGCGAAGGAACTTTGGGAAAAGTTTCTCGAACTGCACGAAGGCACCTCGGAGGCAAAGCTGGCGCGATGAGATGTTCTTCGAAACCGACTAACAAATCTCTGGATAGAAAATGGAGAATCTGTTGCGAGATTGCATGCTAAGGTAAAAGAACTAATCACAAGCCTCGAAAATCTCGGAGAAACGGTGACCAACCGCGATGCACAAAGGTATGCGCTAAACGCATTTCCGAGAACCCCGGAATGGACCTCGATAATCGACGCATATTATATTTCAAAAGATTTAGAGGTAAGTACGTTAGAACAGTTATTTTCTATTCTAGAACTTCATGAATCTCGTTTTGTAGAAAAGAACAGAAAAGCAGACAACGTCGCACTGAGCACAAGGAAGATCCAACTCGACGAAGAATCTTCAGCAGACGATGAAGAAACAGCACTAGCGGTAAGAAAGTTGTATAAATTCATTAATACTAATCGCTCTAAAAAGGTGCAGAGAAAGAAGAAACGCACGATCCGATGTTACAACTGCAACGAGGAGGGACACCTGAAAGATCAGTGCCCCAAACTCAAGAACCAGCCAAAGAAGAAAAAGACACTAAAAGCTACCTGGGACGAGACTTCGTCAGATGAATCGGAAGCCGAAGAATTCGTTGGACTTGCACTGATGGCAAGTCACCAAGATGAAGATGAAGAAAGTACCTCGGAAGAAAGTAGCAACGAAGGGGAAATCCCTAACTTCGAAACTGACCCGGTAAGTGAGGTATGCCTACTTCCACCTGCTCGAATTTACTCTATACTAAAATCTATGCTAAAATCGATGAATAAATTAGAAATAGCAAACTCTGAATTAAAAGAAAAATTAGTCACTCAATGCTCATCTGATCTATCTGACCAACTGAAAATAGAGATGAAAATTTAAAAAATTTAGTAGAAAAATTAGAAAATGATATTACATGTTTAAGAACTAAAAAGAATTTTTATCCTGAAAATCTGAATTGGTATGTTAAAAATCACAGGGGTCAACTTAGAAAAGTGACCAAGAACTATATTCCTCCTAGATTTTTAATTAACCCTGTAGATAGGAACTTATTTTGGGTTCCAAAATCTATTTTAAGTTGATTATTTTTCCTTTCTATTACATATGCGCTTAATTATCTGACATTTTTTATTAGGAAATTTAGTTTGATTAATTGTTACTAAATAAAAATTATATCTCTAACTTTTCCAAATGCATAATCTTGTTGTCTATCTACGAAGAATTTTTTTTGGATTTTTTTTACACGTTTCGAATTTTCATGATTTTATGTTCAAAATTCGAATCTTAAATATTAAAAATAGAAAACAAAGTTATTTTCTCAGATCTGATTTTTCCATGATTTAGATATAATTAAAAGAATTTAATAAAATTTTTATTCGAATATTTGAAGCAATTTTGAATTTTTAAATATTTTTTCTTCAAAAATTCTATTCTGTTGGGTTTTAATTCATTTTTAGACTTGTTGATCGAATTTAAGATTAAAAATTTTTGTACAACCCCATATACCTATCATCGTTGTATACAAAATATTTCAGATTTTTTAATTGATATTTCAATTTTCTGTAAATATTTTACTAAAATCAGATTTTTTTTAATTTTAGAATTAAAAAAAAAATTTCGAAATACTAAATCAAAAGGTGTTTGATATTAATATTTTTTCTTTCCCTAGTTTCTTTCCCTATTTTTGCTGTGATCAAAGGGGGAGAGTAGCCTGAAGTTCAGGGGGAGATGATAGTTTTGCATGTCAATATTTTTTCCCATGCTTAACTGCTTAATTTAGTTTTACTAAATTCCTTATTTTTTGGTTTAACCCTAATTGAACTTGGATTGATACACATCAAAAAGGGGGAGATTGTTGGTGCCCCGGTTAGTTTTGATGTGATCCACCAAGTTAGTTGGGTCCTGTTGGTTTACTGATCCCTCTGCTAAGTGTGCAGGAGCTTAGGTACGGAGGAAGTCGAGCGTAAGACGTGGCGGACGAGAAGGATTGCGCGGGAAAGCGAGCCGACGGGCTCAGTGCAATCCGAGGGACGCGGAAGCTGCGGAAGAGTACACCGGTGGAGCGAGAAGGACGTGCGCGGTGTCCGAGGGACGAGAAGCCGGGAGGAAGGACGCTCGAGGGGCGAAAGGCCAGAGTCGGGTTCGGGTGAACCTAACTCCGGTTGGCCGGAAATCACCCAATCGACGGTTTGACGAAAAGTCAACTAAGTTGACTTTTATCAAGTCAGCATTTGACTTGCTATTAAAATAATAAAGTTTTAATTATATTAAAACTTTATTTAAGTTTCATTTAATTAAAATTGGTTAATTAAAGCTTCTTTTAATTTAACGTGGATGCACAGGGCTATCCTCTTTCTTTTTTAAGTAAATTTTCATTTATTTAAAATTGGTTAATTAAAGCTTCTTTTAATTTAACGTGGATGCACAGGGCTATCCTCTTTCGGCAACACAATCGGTCAAAGGCTATCTCTCGGTCAAAGGCTATCACAAAAAGTTTCGGCAACAGCAATTAAATCGGCAATGCACAAGCTGATCACTTCAGCTTCTTACGTGAAGCTCGGTCAAAGGAGCCGTTGAGAAGACCATTTGAGCCGTTGAAGACCATTTCAAAAGAGCCGATCAAGTTATCTCTTTTAATTAAAGTTTAAATGTTGATTGAGATAATCTTAGATCTACGATCAAGATAAAACTCAATCTTGTATCAACGGTCAAGATCATATCACTCAACCTATAAATAGGCTTAGAGATTCAGAGTCAATTCATTCAATTCCTTCTGTAATTTCTTTAAGTCTAAGTGTGCTTCAGTTGTAAGGCTTCTCCGCCACAAGGAAATTTTCTGATTGAGCGTTAACCGTCTTGGAAGCAACGACCAAGTTGCAACCAAGTTTTTCTTAAAGATGAGTGCCCTCTTGTTTTATTTCTTAACCGTCTATTCACCCCCCTCTAGCCGGACCAACCCGATCCTACAAATGCTCCTGCCATGTTTATGGATCTTATGAATCGAGTATTCTCGTCGTTCCTCAACAAATTTGTGATCATCTTCATCGACGATATCCTTATTTATTCGAGGACCCAAGAAGAGCACACTAAGCACCTGAAGATAGTATTAGAGATTCTTCAGGAAAAGCAACTGTATGCAAAATTTTCCAAATGTGAGTTCTGGCTCAACCAAGTGGGCTTTTTGGGCCATATCATTTCCAAAGATGGGGTTATGGTAGATCCAATAAAGATTGAAGCTGTGAATAACTGGAGCCGGCTGAAGAACACAAGCGAAATCAGAAGTTTTCTTGGGCTGGCAGGCTATTATAGAAAATTTATGGAGAACTTCTCGAGGATTGCAACCCCTTTAACGGCTCTCACCCGGAAGGATAAGAAGTATGAATGGACGGAAAACTGTGAAAGGAGTTTCTTGGAACTAAAAAGGAGACTTACAAGAGCTCCAATCCTTACCCTCCCAGAATGTAATCAGAGCTTCGACATGTATGGCGATGCCTCCAAACTAGGACTTGGAGCTGTACTTATGCAGAATGGAAAGGTTATTCCCTACGCCTCTAGACAACTCAAGGAGTATGAACAGAATTACCCCACTCATGATCTGGAACTGGCCGCGGTGGTCTTCGCTCTTAAAATATGGAGGCATTATCTATATGGAGCGCAGTGTAAGATTTATACAGACCACCAGAGTCTGCGATATTTCTTCACTCAGAAAGACCTGAATATGAGACAACACCGATGGCTTGAGTTGGTGAAGGACTATGACTGCGAGATCTTCTACCATCCAGGGAAGGCAAACAAAGTGGCCGATGCACTCAGCCGGAAGTCAAGTGCCACCTTAATGTCCATATCTATGTTACCCCGACCACTTAAGGAAGAGATTATGAATTTTGGGGTCGAAGTCATCTCCGGACGACTTTCCACCATGACAATATCACCCACGCTATTTGAGGACATATTGGAAAAACAAAATGGTGATCTGAGTCTTCAGAAAATAAAACAGGAGATCCTAGAAGGAAAGGGCGATGGTTTCCACATCGCCAAAGGGGGAGTACTCTACCTTAGGGATCGTCTATGTATTCCTAATGATCCGGAGCTACGAAGGGAAATACTGGCAGAAGCTCACGGAACCCCTTATTCGATGCATCCAGGATCTACCAAGATGTATCAAGATCTGAAGGAGAAGTTTTGGTGGTCCGGTATGAAGAGGGATGTGGCTCAGCATGTTAGTACTTGCATGACTTGCCAGCAAGTAAAAGCAGAACACCAGCGACCCGGAGGAGTTCTGCAGCCACTCGCAATTCCGGAGTGAAAATGGGAAGACATCTCTATGGATTTTATTTCAGGGCTTCCCAGGACTACGAATGGATATGATGCGATTTGGTTAATTATGGACAGGCTGACGAAGTCTGCGCACTTCCTGACAATCAAGATGACTGATTCAATGGAGCAACTGGCTCAATTATACGTTAAGGAGATAATCAGACTTCATGGAGTTCCCAAGACCATCATCTCAGATAGGGATGGTCGCTTTACTTCGCATTTTTGGGAGTGTGTTCAGAAGTCTCTCGGCACTAAATTGCGATTTAGCACCGCCTTTCACCCTCAGACTGATGGGCAAACTGAACGGGTAAATCAAGTACTAGAAGACATGTTGCGAGCTTGTGCCTTGGATTTCAAAGGAAGTTGGTGTCGATATCTATGCTTAGCAGAATTCGCTTACAACAATAGCTACCAAGCAACTATCGAAATGGCACCTTATGAAGCTTTGTACTGGAGGAGATGTAGGTCTCCGATCTGTTGGTATGAGGGTGGTGAAAAGAAGGAAATGGGGCTCACAACGGATGTCATCGACGGCACCACCCGAGCTAAACAGAATATTCGACAACGGATAGAAGCTGCTCAGAGCCGGCAGAAGAGTTATGCCGATGTCCAGCGTAGACCACTGGAATTTAATGTTGGAGATTTGGTGTTCCTCAATGTGGCTCCTATGAAAGAGGTGACAAGATTTGGGAGGAAAGGAAAACTAAGTCCACGTTATGTGGGGTCGTACCTGATTCTGAAAAGAGTTGGTAAGGTGGCATATGAGCTGGAGCTGCCTCCAGAGATGTCGGTCATCCATAATGTGTTCCATGTGTCAACACTTAAAAAGTGTATCCCAAATATGGACCAAGTGATCGAGCCACAGACAGTGCAAGTGCAGGAGGACCTAAGCTATGAAAGCAGACCTATCCAGATCTTGGATCGGGAAGTCAAGAAGCTAAGGTGTAAGGAGGTACCCTTAGTCAATGTTCTATGGAAAAGTCAACGGTTCGAAGAAGCTACCTGGGAACGCGAGGACGAGATGAGGCGCAAGTACCCGGAGCTATTCTAAGTTCGAGGACGAACTTTCACGAGGTATGGGGGATTGTAACGACCCGGAAAATTCTCTTAATATTTCTTTAAAATATTGAGCATGTCTAGATAATTTTCCGAGGGACCTAGAAATATTAACTCGAATTTTAACCTAAAAATCCATGTTTTCTCATTTAAATTGGGAAAAATAGGCACTAATGGGCCTTATATGGGCTTTCTAGTACCATGATTATTGGTGAATTTCGGTAAAAATTTATAGAAATATAAAGGGGTTTCAATGAGAAATATTAACATAATTATGGGGGAATTTTTAAGGGATTTTCGAAATAATAGGGAAATAAAATAGAAAAAAATAGTGCATGCACCAAAGATTGAACCTTGGACCTCTTGTACAACCATGCATGCTCTAACCAATTCACCAAGCAAGGGAGTGCTATGAGGAAATGAAGTGGATTTTGGTTAAGCTTAGGGGAATATGAAGAGTTATGAAGAGGAAGAGACACCATGACTCTTCACTTACCCTCCTTAATGTGTTATAAAGAGGGGGTTTGGGAGTTACTTTCTTCCTTCCATCAATTCCATTTTTCTTCCTCCTCCTCCCTCATTCTAGCCGAATACTTCAAGAGGGGATCTCCCTTGGAAAAGGTTCACCTAAGGCTCCATCTCCAAGATCCAAGGCTTTTACAAGGGTACAAAGGCTAGGGGTGGTCATGAGGCAACAAGATTTCCATCATTCTCTCAAATCTAAGGTCTATAATCAAGATCAACCAATGTAAGACTCCCTCACCTGTGGTATAATAGTTCCTTTTGATTTTTAGCATAATATAAAGTTTGGATTTTGGTTTTGATGTTGAGAAAACCATGTTTTAGACTCCTATAGCATTCGGCCACCATGAGTTTTGGGTCCATGATGATGTTAAAAATCTTAATCATGCTTTCTAATGTGTTCTCATGATATTTAGAGAATAAATATAATTTTTGGGAATTTTTGGAGTACCCTAAGACCCTTTAGGGTTTGGGACCATCATAAGGATTTCCATGGCTAGGGTTGGATTTAACTCTTCACTCATTTATCTTGTGTACCCTTATGATACAAGAGGAGGTTGAAGGGATTTATGTGAATTTTCACAAGGTCTTGTGACGCTAAGGGTTTCGGCCAAGAAGGAATCTAGGGCAAGGGGTTAAGGTTTTCTTCAAGTATGGGTTCTGAAAGCCCTATGGTAGGGTATGGTTGGTGTTTAATGTTTGATTGGGGATTTTATGGAATTTTTCCATACACCCATGGCCTTGTAGGGTTTCGGCCAGCCCTAAGAAGGAGGGCTAAAGGTTAGGGTTAACCCTAATCATGAGCCCTAATGGCTTCCCATGGTCTTATAGGTAATGTATGGTTGTTTCGTTATCTTATGCTATCTTACATGTTAATTGAATGATGGAACCCTTCCTTATAGGTTTCGGCCAAGCAAGGTAAATAGGGTTTGGGGGGAGTTAGGGTTTGAAGAATGATGGTTTATGGTTTGTTATGAAGTATATATATAGGTTCAAGCATGTGGTAGAAATTATGTTACCTATAACCCTAACATTAAGTATCATGTTTCATGTTTATATGTTTATGATTAGATGCCATGCTTAATAGGGTTTATTCAAGAATGTCTTGTGTTCTATGCCATGCACTTGAATGGTAGGTAGTATGTTTATGGAAGTCCTACTTATGTATGCTTGGGATGAATACCATGCTTATGTATGAAATGCAATGTTTACCTTATATATCATGATCATGCAAACTCTATGGATTAGGATAATTGTCTATGCAAACATGTCATGTTCAATGAATATAATGCAATGCTTACCTTATATGCCATGATCATGCAAGCACTAGGAATAAGAATGATGTTTATGTAAGTAGGCCATGTTCTATGAATGAAGATGCATATTATGTTTATAAATGAAGATGCATGTTATGTTTATGAATGAAGATGCATGTTATGTTTATGAATGAAAGTGCATGTTATGTTTTATGAATAAAGATGCATGCCATGTTTATGAATGACGGCACAGTCGATGGTCGACGGTACAACGGTACGACGGTCGTGAGGACCGGTAAATGGGCCGGTAGATGGGCCGGGTCGTTACACATGCCATGTTTTATGAATGAAGATGCAGGCCATGTTTTATGAATGAAGATGCATGCCATGTTTTATGAATAAAGATGTATGCTATGTCTTATGAATGATGAAGCATGTAAAGTATTTTACTTTATGAATGGACTTGTACCGGACCGAAGTATGGGTCCAAGGGATGGGCACCTTAAGAACGCCCCGGTTCTGGACTACCGACTATGCTGTCCATGGTTCTAGCACTACCGAAACTGTGCAACAGGGATGGGCACCTTAAGAACACCCCGGTTCTGGGACTACCGACTATGCTGTCCTTACCCTAGTAGGTCGGGGCTCGCTACCTCGTATTTACTTAGGGATGCGCGCTTATGATGTATGTATGTGGTACAAGCCGGGGACCCGAATGATGTTATGATTATGTTTAAGTATTTAAAAGTATGATTTTTAAAAGTTAAGCATCCTTATGTATATGCATTAGACTCATGCATTCATTCATGTTATGCATTATGCCATGATAGTAATGTCTTATACTTATGTTTCATGTCAAGAAATATGCATGATAGTAAACGATTTATGCTTATGGTTATGTTATGAAGATGCCCATATGATATGATAGAAAGCATGCCTATGTTTATGCCATACAGGTTAGTTCATGTTTTGTGTTTATGTTTATGTCATGTATCATGTCATGTTAAGAATGTCTACTTATGTTTATGTATCATGCCATGCTAAGAATGTTTATTTATGTTTATGTTTATGTCATATATTAGGCCATGTTAAGTTGAATTATGTTTATGTCTATGTCATGTATTATGCTATGCTAAATTGAATTATGTTCATGTTTATGTCATATATTAGGCCATGTTAAGTTGAATTATGTTTATGTCTATGTCATGTATTATGCTATGCTAAATTGAATTATGTTCATGTTTATGTCATGTATCATGACATGTAAATTTTAATTATGTTCATGTTATGTCATGTATCATGCCATGTAAGTTTATTTATAGTTATGTTCAAGCATAAAGTTATGTTTATGTTGCATGTGCTTATGATTAAGTGATGAATGGTTTTAGAGAGTAGGAAAGAGTCTTACTAAGCCGATGTGCTTATAGTCTTATTTTCCTTATACCGCAGATCACGCAAGGGGATAATAAGGAAGCAGCAGGAAGACAAGAATGTGTGTGTGTGGTAGTGACTTGGCCACGAAAACAATATGTTTACCGGTCTTATGCTAGAACTTTATGTTTGCTACTTATGTGTTTGAATAATGGCTTATGTGACTCTATGACATGATGTTAAGCATGACATGATATGATGCAAAGTATGAAGTTAATATGCCAAGTACCCATGTCATTATGTTAGGAATGGTAGTAGGGCATATATGTGTAAGTTTTAAAGTTATTCCGCTGCCTTATGATTTCTACATGCCCTAAGTATGTTAACGTAACGCCGCTTTATGGAAAAAAAAAGCGGGCGTTACAAGAAACCTCCCATCTCGAGATTGAAGCGCCGACGACGATCCTCTGCTCTGAAGTACAATCCACACCGGGCGTCGGTAACAAAAGAGCTTAGTTTTCTGTTTACTGTACTACAGCTATAAAATTTCTCTGTAAACATTTGCGCTCATATAGAATTGCTCGCAGTAAACGGTCAACGACCGTGGGGCTTGGAGTGGAGCCAACCACGACTCCGAACCAAGTAAAATCGCTTGAGTTCGCATGTGTGTTTCTCTATTTTCCGTTGCTTATTCTCTTTACGAATCCGAAAACATTTTATGATATTCACCCCCCCTATCGTTCTTCTCGATCCAACAAGTGGTATCAGAGCGGGGAAGCTCAAATTTGGTGCAACCACCAATTTGAGAATTTTTCAGATTTTCTTCGAATTGTTTTAATTTTTTTTCTTCGAAATTTTATAGTTAATCGAGACCGGTGCAACACCACTTTATAATTATTTTTTTGTCTCGCACTGCTAATCGAAGACCAAGTCTTGGGATATTTTTTTCTTTTCTCTGTCTTTTTCAGTAAATATTTAATGTCCATGCAAGAAGGCTTCAGTACCGCAAGACCACCGCTCTTCAGTGGGGAGGATTTCTCCTACTGGAAGAGCAGGATGGAGGTCCACCTGAAAACTCAGGTGGACATGTGGATAATAATCCAATCCGGACTAGAAATACCGAAGAATGCTGACCGAGTACAACAATCTTACACTGATTGGGATGCTTCACTCAAAAAGAAAATTGAAGATGATGCCAAAGCGACCCAAACGCTCCAATGTGGCCTAACTAAAGAGGAACTGAACCGGGTGGGTCCATTCAACAGCGCAAAAGTTCTCTGGGGTAAGCTGATTGAATTACACGAAGGAACCTCCGACACCCAAATCAGCAAGAGGGACCTACTTCTGAACAATCTGTATACTATCAAGATGAACGACAACGAATCTGCAGCTCAGCTCCACGCCAGAATTTAGGAGCTGATTAACGGTATACACACCATCGGTCACAAGGTAGAAAATCGTGATCTGATCAGGTATACCCTTAACGCCTTCCCAAGAAACACCTTGTGGGCATCTATGGTAGATGCGTATAAAGTTTCAAGGGATTTGTCCAAAATTAAATTAGATGAACTATTTTCCAAACTTGAATTACATGAGCAAACTAACTGCTCACTGGCCGAGAAAGACATTGCCTTTATTGCAGGTAAAACTGGAAAGACAACCAAGAAGAAGCCTCAACCTTAGCCCGAGTCTGATTCAGATTCAGACTCAGAAGTCAGCGAAGCAGATCGACCCAAGCTGGTCCGGCTTGCCCGGAACTGTTACAATGAATTGAAGAATCAATCCAACAGAAGAAAAGCCAGCCGAAAGAAGGACGATCCAACTGAACCAACGAAGAACAAATCAAGTGTGACTTGTTTTGAATGCAACAAAAAGGGTCATTTCAAATCGGAATGCCCTAACCTAAAAGAAGCCAAGAAAGCAAGAAGAAAGAAGGCTCTTCAAGCAACGTGGGATGAGTCTTCCTCAGAAGAAGAAGAAGAGACCCCACAGTCGAACCTGCTTGCACTAACCACCTCAGAAGAAATCGAGACCGAGTCGGAGTCGGAGCTGGACGATGGCAAACTCACATTTTCAGAGGATGGCGGAATCACTGTAAGTGGTTTTTTAGAAGGAGCTGACAGGAAGTAAAACTCCTGAAAGAGGGAACTGACTCTGGATCCTTAACTGAGAAGGTTCAAGAAGGAACCTCTACTCAAGTTGAAAAACTTGAGAAAGAGAACTCCTCCTTGAAAACTCAAGTCAAGGACCTCATAACAGCCTTAGAACGGTTCACTTCTGGCTCCAAGGGTCTTGACATGATTCTTGGAAAACAGAAATCGGTTCTAAATTGATCCGGATTAGGCTATAGAACCAAATCTAGACAAAGATCATACTATGTTGTACTGAACTAGTCCAGACCTAAAATTCAGGCATGGGTACCCAAACTGTGCCTGAACAAACAAACTGGATCAAATTAGTATTAGATTCCCAAGGACAAGATTCACATCTTGCCAAACCATTATCTTGGTTTTAGTCTAGGGGGAGCCAAACTAAAAACAATATTTATAGTTAGATAAATTTCAATTCTTGTTTTCAAATTGCATGATTGCTTGTTTATTTAATTTCTACAATTTACCATGCTTAGAATTAGGGCTGGTTAGTTTAAGGACTGAACCAACTTAACTGAAATTTGAACAACATAGTATTGGGTGGCGGTGAGATGATAGTACGTTAGGGAAGCAATTCTAATAAGGTCAAGTATACTCTACTTGGTCTCTTTAGACTGGTGAAACTAGCCGAAGCTACCGATCCAAGACCCAAACTACTTAGACTAGAATTTTTCATAAAGTAATTTTGAAAATAAAATTTCATTAAAAGACTTTGTCGAGGAAAGGGTTGATGATCCAATAAGGCTACGGCCAAAGAAGGCCTAGTGCCTCGCCAAGACCTGGAAGCCAATTTTTAAAATTCAAATTCAAATTATTCTTTGTAAAATTCGAATCTAACACAAATTTTCAGTTAATTATAGATTCAAACATTTTTTTAAATAAACTTAAAATCAATTGTTTTCAAAATTAATTTAACTTTTTCAAAATAAATCATAATTTTTCAAAATAATTCTATCTATTAAAACCTGCCTCACAAAACCTATAAGGCTAATGTGATTGATAACCCTAGATTTGGGTGAGACAGACTAGGCTATGAAAATTAATTTAGGCTATTCCTGATTCTAATTGGATCCAAATCAACAAAACTCTTTATGTGTAGGAACATAAAGATTTGGACCAATGGATGTTGGATAGCGGGTGCTCCAGACACATGACTGGAGATAAATTGAAATTCACTAAACTCAAGTTCAAGAACCTAGGCTCAGTAGCATTTGACATCAATGTTACACTCAAGGTGATTGGGTCAGGTAATATTGAACTTAAATCTGACTTTGTTATTAAGAAAGTTCTTTTGGTTGATGATTTTAAATTTAATTTGCTTAGCATAAGTCAATTGTGTGATACTGGTTATGTAGTTACCTTTACCAATTCTAACTGCCAGATTAGAAACCTGCAAGACTCAGAAATCATGCTTAAGGGCACTAGGAAAAATAATATTTACACTATAAACCTACCCCTAGTACCCAAATGCATGTTAACTCAGTTAGAACAGTCAAACCTCTGGCATAGGAGATTAGGTCACACTAATCTAAGAATAATTTCAAAAATCACCCAACTTGGCCTAATTATAGGTATCCCTAAAATTAAGAACCATGAAAACATAATATGTAAATCATGTAATCAAGGTAAACAAACCAGGTCTAATCACAAACTAATTCAGTCTGATCTAACTCAAACCACACTTGAGCTCCTGCACCTTGACCTATTTGATTCACATGGAGCCAAGTCACTAAGCGAAAACCGGTACTGCTTAGTAATAGTTGATGATTACTCTAGGTTTACCTGGGTTAGGTTTCTAAAGACCAAAGATAAAACCCTAAACCTATTTAATGACTTTTGTAAACTAATTGAAAATCAAAACGATACAAAAATCAAAAGACTTAGGAGTGACCACGGAGGAGAGTTTGAAAATCAACGATTCGAGGAGTTTTATAAGGTAAATGGGTATATACACGAATTTTCGTGTCCTAGAACCCCCCAGCAAAATGGGATAGTCGAAAGGAAAAATAGAACCCTACAGGAAGCCTCTAGGGCTATGCTCAATGAATTCAACTTAGCTAACCAATATTGGGCAGAATCAATTAGTACGGCTTGCTACATCCGAAATAGGGTCCTAATTATCAAACGACACAATAAAACACCCTATGAATTATACTACCATAGACTTCCAAACTTATACTACCTAAGAGTCTTTGGGTGCAAAGTCCATATCCTAAGCACCAAGGACTATCTAGGTAAATTCCAATCTAAGTCAACCCCAGGCATTTTCCTAGAATATTCAACAACAAGCAGAGCCTATAGGGTTTACAACAAACAAACTAAGAAAATTGAAGAAACAACAAATCTAATATTTGATGAAGAAATCAACTCAAAATCTGATAATCCAGATCTAACTTCATCAAATATTGATCAAGAAGATGAACAAACTATTGAACCTTTAATTGAATCATTAGATGAACCAACTATTGAACCAACTACTGAGCCAATTGAACCAATAATTGAACCAACCCAAGTAGTTGAATCAAATGTTGAACCAAATCGACCAGCCGGACTTGAGACTAAACCAAGTTCCAGAAAAACCAAGAAACCCAGACTCAGTCACCCAACTGATCAAATTGTGGGTGATCCAACTTTAGGAGTCAGAACTAGGTCTTCCTATAGGAACCTTAGTCAGATAGCAATGATTTCAAAAATTGAACCTAAGACTATAGAGGAAGTCTTACCTAATCTTGATTGGATCATAGCTATGTAAGAAGAGTTAGCCCAATTTGAGAGGAACCAAGTCTGGGAACTAGTACCTAATCCTGAGGGCAAATCCATCATTGACACTAAGTGGGTTTTTAGGAATAAGCTAAATGATCAAGGAGAAATAGTCAGAAATAAAGCCCGCTTAGTAGCGAAAGGATTCAGTCAAGTAGAAGGGTTAGATTATGACGAAACCTATGCCTCAATAGCTAGACTTGAGTCCATTAGGATGTTATTAGCATTTGCATCCCATAAAGGATTTAAACTGTACCAAATGGATATAAAGTCAGCCTTTCTAAATGGATTCATTAAGGAAGAAGTCTATGTAGGACAACCCCCTGGGTTTGAGGACTTAGAAAGACCTGACTATGTTTACAAACTCACTAAAGCACTTTATGGACTAAAACAAGCACCTAGGGCCTGGTATGAACGCTTATCAACCTACCTAACTTCTAAAGAATTTAAACAAGGACAAATTGACTCAACCTTATTTATTAAGACCCTAGGAAAAGAAATCTTTATTGCCCAAATCTACGTCGATGACATAATCTTTGGGTCCACCAACTCAAATTTTCTAAAAGAATTTGTTAAAATAATGGAAAATTAATTTGAAATGAGCTTAGTTGGTGAACTAAATTTCTTTCTAGGATTACAAATTAAACAAACTAGAGATGGAAACTATGTCCATCAATCCAAATATGCTAAGGAGTTAATAAAGAAATTTAAAATGGATAACTCTAAAAGCATAAGTACCCCCATGGCCACAAATGTAAAAATAGATAGTGACCCTGATGGTAAACCAGTAGACCTTAAACTCTATAGAAGTTTGATTAGAAGTCTACTGTACCTTATAGCCTGCAGACCTGATATCTTTTTTGCTGTAGGAATGTGTGCTAGATACCAAACCTGTGCTAAGGAAACGCACTTAGCAGCCCTAAAAAGAATACTAAGATATGTTAAGGGCTCCTTAAATGTAGGGATTTGGTATCCTAGGACCTCAACCTTTGACTTGTCAGGATACTCAGATTCTGACTACGCTGGTTGTAAATTAGATAAAAAGAGCACAAGTGGAAGATGCCAACTGTTAGGGAATCATTTAGTAAGTTGGTGCAGCAAAAAACAACACTGTGTAGCTCTATCCACAACTGAAGCTGAGTATGTAGCTTTAGGAGAATGTGTAGCACAACTCTTATGGATGATGCACACTCTTAAAGACTTCCAGCTTAACTACACTTAAACTCAGGTCTACATTGATAATATAAGCTCAATTAATCTGAATAAAAATCCAATCTAACACTCCAGAACCAAACACATAGAAGTCAAACACCACTTTGTAAGAGATCACGTACCCAGGGGTGAGATAGTCCTTAAGCATGTAGATTCTAAATCTAACTTAGCTGACATATTCACCAAACCCCTACCTGAATCTGAGTTCAACTCACTAAGAAGGCAGTTAGGATTATGCTTGGTAGAATAGGTTTACTCTACTTTTGGTTTTCTTACTGCTTTATTTGATTTGAAAATCAGTTTCTAAAAACAATTTTAAAACTGCTTTACTTTATTTCAAAAACAGCTTTTAATTAGTTTGAAAAAAAAATTTTGGCATTTCTTTTTAATAATTTTTTGACTTAGTTTTATTTTCAAAAACTACCTCCTTCAAAACTAGGGCTTTTTCGCAAATGGACTTAGCCTAGGCCCTGACCCTAGAACTGCATGCACCTATAGATTTAGAAGCCAGCATCTCATAAGCACCTTAGGGTACTTTTGACTGATAACCTAGAATGGGTTGAGATGCTTAGGTCTTTGCCTTAATTCAAAATGTAGATCAGTGCATTGGCAGTAATTGGGGCACTAAATACAACTTAAACAGTAATCAGGTTAAGTGTCAAGTTTAGAAAATCTAACTTGAACAGAACACTTAACTTGACTAACCCTAGCAAAAACTACTGTTTATAATAGTTAGTAAGTAGCTAAGTGGGTTAGACAGGACCCTACAGAGACAATTTAAATTGATTTGGTTCAGTGTATATCTTGAATTGGTTTAGTACAACACATTATTCTTTTGATATATCCTTATGCAACTAATTTTTGCTATATTGCTTTGTTTTTGATATATGGCAAAGGGGGTGAGATAGGAAAGGAGAGAAGGTTTAAAATTTTTTCAAGTTCAAAATAAATAAATTTTCAAAACTTTATTTTTTTCAAAAAGTACTTAGCCTGTCTTCAAAACTGTCTTTTTCAAAACTATTTCAAAGTACTTAATCTAAGTTGCTTTCTAAGTACTTGAAGTAAAGTGTTTTCCAAAAAATTTCTAAGTACCTGACCTAAATTGTTTTCAAAAATTTCCAAGTACTTGACTTAATCCAATTTCAAAATTATTTTTAAGTACTTGACTCAAACTGTTTACAAAAGTATTTCTAAGTACTTAAACTCAAGCTATGTTCAAAATTCTTCTAAGTATTTATCTTAAATAGAAAAGTTTCTAAAGTACTAAAGAGATTGAAATTTTTTAAAATTTTCTAATAAGTTATTGACTTAAATTTTTCTAAGTGTAAAGTTTCTAAGTGTACAAACCAAAACTTTTTTGACCAAAATTTCTTTTGGAAAATATTTTCTAAAACATCTGTTGAAAAATGTTCTAAGTGTTGAAAAAATCAATTCCATCCTTAGACTTAGAAATTTTTTCAAACCCCACGAACTTTTGAAAAACCTAGGGGGAGATTCCTTCCGGGGGAGGAAACTAAACTATTATATCACTTGTTTTTAACTTAACTCTTTGAATCGGGTTGCCATAAATCAAAAAGGGGGAGATTGTTGGTGCAGATAGCACCCAAGTCGAACCTGTGTTTTGATAATGGCAAAGGGTTCAAAAGTTAAGATGTTATGTTGATCTAACATGTTCACTAAGTGTACAGGAAAAGAAGCCCTAGGTGCACTAGGCACGAAGTCCTAGTCAAGGACTGGGCACGAAGCCCTGGCAAAGAGCTGGGCACCGAAGACCTGCTTGGAAGGTGGGCACGAAGTCCAGGTCGAGGACTTGGCACAAAGCCCTGGCAAGGAGCTGGGCACCGAAGACTTGCTCGAAAGGTGGGCACGAAGACCTGGTCAGGTGCATCGGGCAAAAGCCCAACCGGAGGAGCTGGTTGGCAAAAGGTAAACTCTCCTGAGAGGAGTAGGTGAGGATGCGTTCCCCGTCAAGGGAACAGTAGGCGTCGGCTCGACCTAGGGCTCCATTTTGGAGACCCAAAGTCAGAAGCAAGACAGCTACGGTTATAAAACTCACTAGCATTCTTGCTTTGTTTTGTGTGGCACTAACCCTGGATGCAGGTCCGAAGGAACGAGTTTCTACAGCTCAGAACGCCCCAAAGGTGAGGGGCAGTAGCTGGGAAGGGCGCCCCGGAGGTCCCGGGCGCCCCCAAGGTGAAGGCAAGACAAGCTGAGCAAGTAACGCTTCAGAAGCTCACTGGGCGGGGCACCCCCATGCTCCCGGGCGCCCCGGATGCCTCGGGCACCCCGGGCTAAAGCCAACGAAGCGGATAGAGTTTAACTCTGCGAGAAGCCAGCGGACCGAGTCAACCCGGGCGCCCCCTACGTCCCGGGCGCCCCAGTCAAACCTCAGCCCGATCCTTGAGGGATAAAGGCTGACCGAGATTGTTGCGGATCGAAGGCCACGTAGAGGGCGCCCCCAGGACTGCGATAAATATCCCTCGACCCCCAAGGCTTCTCAACACAATTTTCCAACGCCAATACGCTCTTCTACTCAAGCGCTCTGCTCCAGAAACCTCCCATCTCGAGATTGAAGCGCCGCCGACGACCCTCTGCTCCAAAGTACAATCCACACCGGGCGTCGGTAACAAAAGAGCATAGTTTTCTATTTACTGTACTACAACTATAGAATTTCTCTGTAAACATTTGCGCACATATAGAATTACCCGCAGTAAACGGTCAACGACCGTGGGCCTTGGAGTAGGAGCCGACCGGGACTCCGAACCAAGTAAAATCGCTTGAGTTCACATGTGTGTTTCTTTATTTTCCGCTGCTTATTCTCTTTACGAATCCGAAATCATTTTACGATATTCACCCCCCCCCCCTCTATCATTCTTCTCGATCCAACACTATAAGTACCTGGTGTGTAGATACGGGAGCCACTGACCATGTCTGCAATACCCTGCAGGGGTTCCAGGAAACACGACGGCTAGCGGATAATGAAATCGTGGTCTACATGGGTGATGCAACAAAGGTGGCTGCGGTTGCAGTGGAAGTTTTCTATTTATCTTTTGAGAAGAATAAAGTATTAGTTCTGAGAGATTGTCTTTTTGTACCCTCGTTTAGAAAGAATCTGATTTCGGTTTCTAAGTTAATAAAGGATGGATATTCTATTTCTTTTAATAATAAGGTTGTTATTAAAAGAAATAGAGAGATTATCTGTTCGAGTACAATGGTCGGCAATCTGTATACTCTAGAACCAATAACTCCCACGATGCAATATGAAATAAATAGCTTATCATCTAACTTGCATAAGAGAAAGGAACCTTCTAAGATGAATCAGACATACCTTTGGCACCTTAGGCTTGGTCATATTAACCTTAGTAGGATTCAGAGGTTGATAGCCGATGGGCCCCTAGTTTCATTGGTGCTGGAGGATCTCCCAACCTGTGAGTCTTGCTTGGAAGGTAAGATGACCAAGAGACCTTTCAAGGCTAACGGGTATAGGGCCAAAGATGTGCTAGAACTGATTCATTCTCATTTGTGTGGTCCTTGTCAATCTAGGCTAGAGGTGGCTTTGAATATTTCATCACTTTCATTGACGATTATTCAAGGTATGGGTGCTTTTACCTGATGCGCCACAAGTCTGAATGCTTTGAAAAGTTCAAAGAATTAAAGGCTGATGTGGAGAAACATGGAGGTAAAAGTATCAAGACACTGCGATCAGATTGTGGTGGCGAATATCTCTTTGGAGAGTTTAGGAACTACCTATCAGAAGCTGGGATTCAGTCTTTGCTAACTGCACCCGGTACACCCCAACAGAACGGAGTGACAAAAAGAAGGAATAGGACTCTTATGGGAATGGTTAGGTCAATGATGAGCTATTCAGACTTACCTGATTCGTTCTGGGGATACGCTCTGGAAATGGCAGCGTACATACTAAACTTGGTTCCATCTAAATCAGTCCCTCACACTCCCATAGAACTATGGACTGGGCGCAAGCCCAGTCTAGGATATGCTCGGATTTGTGGTAGTTCAGCACATGTGCTGAAGGGAGACACTGATAAGATGGAATCTCGTACAGAGGTACGTCTGTTCGTAGGCTATCCTAGAGGAACAAAGGGTGGTCTGTTCTATAGTCCTAAGGATCAGAATGTAATCGTTAGCACAAATGCCAGAATCTTAGAGGAAGACTATGTGATGAATCATAAGCCCAGGAGTAGACTAGTGCTTCATGAGTTAAGAGGGGAGGTTCCGATCTTAGGACCAATTGTACTAGAGGACATACCATAAGTCACTGCACCACGTGTCACTGAGGATACACAGGTAGTTCCTCGTCGCAGTGGGAGGGTTGTGAGACAACTTGAAAGGTTCATGTTTTTGGGACAGTCTTCGGACTTGGTCTCTAGTAAACATAAACCGGATCCTGGACATATGACAAGGCCCTCCAAGATAAGGATGCAGATTCTTGGCAAAGGACAATGAACTCTGAGATAGAATCAATGGATTCTAATCACATCTGGGAGTTAGTAGAACCACCAAATGGTGTAAAAGTCATTGGATGCAAGTGGATCTACAAAAGAAAGAGAGGATCAGACGGGAAGGTTGAGACCTTTAAAGCTAGGCTTGTTGCGAAAGGGTACACTCAGAAAGAGAGTATCGATTATGGGGAGACTTTTTCGCCGGTAGCCATCCTTAAGTCGATCCGGATTCTCTTATCTATTGCAGCTCATAGGACTATGAGGTATGGTAGATGGACGTCAAGACGACTTTCCTTAACGGAAGTCTTGAGGAGACCATCTACATGCACCAACCAGAAGGGTTCATTGCAAAGGGCAAAGAGCATCTAGTGTACAAGCTTAATCGATCCATTTATGCATTGAAGCAAGCATCAAGATCTTGGAACATCCACTTTGATGAAGTAATCCAGTCATATGGATTTACTCAAAGCTCGGATGAGTCATTTGTATACAAAAGATGTGACGGAAACGTCGTGGTGTTTCTTGTATTTTACGTAGATGACTTTTTGTTAATTGACAACAATGTCAAAGTGTTATCAGATGTAAGAGTCTGGCTATCAATGCATTTTGATATGAAGGACTTAGGAGAAGCGGGTCACATCCTTGGGATCAAGGTCATAAGGGATCGCCAGAAAAGGATGTTGTGCTTATCCCAAGCTTCATATGTTGACACTGTCTTGTCTCATTTTAGCATGGAAAACTTCAAGAAGGGTTTTCTACCCTTCAGGCCAGAGTTCCTCTTTCTAAGGAGATGTGTCCGAAAACATCAAAGGAGATAGAGGAAATGAAGATGGTTCCTTATGCTTCGGCAGTAGGAAGCCTCATGTATGCTATAATGTGCAGGAGACCTGATATCTGTTTTACCGTGGGCATGGTTAGAAGATATCAGAGTAACCCTATACAGGGACATTGGACTGCAGTAAAGCATATATTGAAATACCTGAGACAGACTAGGGATTATATGTGTAACGCCCGCTTTTTTTTCCATAAAGTGGCGTTACGTTAACATGAGTAGGGCAGGTAGACATCATAAGGTAGCGGACTAACTTTAACTTTACTAATACATGCCCTACTACCATTCTTAACATAATGACATGGGAACTTGGCATATTGACTTCATACATAAGCATCATATCATTTCATACTTAACCTCACATCATAGAGTTCCAAAAGTCATTATTCAAGCATATAAGTAACCAAGATAAAGTTCTAGCATAAACGGTAAACATATGGTTTCCTGGGCCAAGTCACTACCACACACATGCGTTCTTGCCCTCCTGCTGCTTCCTCATTGTCCCCTTGAATGATCTGCGGTAAAAGGAAATAAGACTATAAGCACACAGGCTTAGTAAGACTCTTTCCTACTCACAAAAAAACCATTCATCATTTCATAATAAGCACATGAAACATTAACATACTTGGTGCTCTACTTAGAACATAACAACTTGAATCACTTATCATATACTTGACATGGCATGAACATAAACATAAGTGAACATTCCTAGCATGGCATGAGACATGGTATAAACATAAACATAGTAAACATTCTAAGCATGGCATGATACATGGCATAAACATAAACATAATAAACATTCTTAGCATGACATAATACATGGTATAAACATAACATAATAAACATTCTTAACATGGCATAATACATGGTATAAACATAACATAATAACATTCTTAGCATGGCATAATACATGGTATAAAGATGTCTATAAGGTGTAAACCAACCTGTATGACATAAACATAGGCATACTTCCTATCATAGAATATGAGCCTCTTGTTAACATAATCATGACATAAATCATTTACTCTCATGCATATTTCTTAACATTAAGCGTAAGCATAAAACATTATTAGCATAGCATAATGCATAACATGAATGAATGCATGAGTGGAATGC